>PNEQ01131802.1:0-109420 GCA_003012365.1 Medauroidea extradentata
TTCTGATTGGCTGCGCACGGCGCACAGCGCACACGCACAGAATTTTTAGGATTTAGCTCAACTTTCTGTGCGCCGATCCTGTGCTATTTTGCCGTGCGTGTGCTATTTGTGATTGTATCGTGTGCCACCCAAAATGCTGGATTTAACTTTCTGTGCGTGTGCTGTTTTCTGTGCTAAATCAATTGTAGCGGAGCCTTAAATTACTATCCACTACTTTCAAATTGTCAACTTCCAATTTGCCAATAAAGCCTATGTTGATGTAAAGACAAGCCTATACATTAGTTATACAAAGCGGTTCTTTCTTTTAATTATCTAAAAGGCCTACAGCACTCAAACATAACTACTGGTGTTTAAAAATTTATTCCGTTTTGCCCCGAAAAAAACTAGGTTATGGCATGTTAAAAAATAATACCTCCCCCCCCCTCCCCAAAAACAATTTGTTGGCGAGTGCCATACAAATTATCTCGGACACCCTAAATACATTAATGATTTAAAAAAAGAAAATATATCTGCTAAAATTCACGACTGAGGTTGCCTAGAACCAAAATTTTTAATACTACAAACGAACACGCACGTAACATTAAATTCACAGACTCGGGCGAGATTGTATCCCAATTACACAATAAACATATGAATAGTTTTTCTACAGGGGTGTAGTGTATTTAGGGAAAAATAATATCTCCTCTCCATTTTTGAACTATCCATTACTCCCTTGCTGCCACGTGCTCCGTTGTTTATACTCGCAGAACCATAGATAAAGTGAACTAAAAGAAAGGTGGCCAACTTACGCATCGCAAACGTTTCTCGATTTCATCATAGAGTAATTTTCGGACAAAAGGGCAGCCAACTTACGATTACCGTCAAAGCAAAACGGTTGAAGATATCTCATAGAAGCAACATTTTCCGCAGAAGTAAATTATAGCGTCAGAAGCAATCAGTGGCGTACAGAATCGACCTCGAGAAACTAAACGCTATTTTGACAGCCGAAGTAAAGAAAATTACTTCATGACGGGACTTTGCTTCGGCCGTACAGAATAGAGCTGCTGGCGAGAGACAGTGTGTGATAAATTACTATATCTTCCTAATCTGACTTTTTTGTTCATATCGGGGAGGCCCACATTCATAAGAGCATTTTAAACATTCCCTGGAAGCTATGAACAAATAAATACTTTCATTACCAAGAAAAATCGCTCAAAAATATCACTTCAATTTTTTTCCTACATTTGTATTCCTGAGTCTCTTCTTCTCTGACCGAAAGCAAACAATATTTTAAAAAACGACAGTACCGCCGAATATAATTTTACTCGTAAATATTTGCTGTTGCACGCGTCACGTAGGCAGTTCCCTTAAGAGCGCGTGGTACATAATTCAACGTTAAAAGCGTTAATATATAACTGCAGGTTTCTTGAAGTCAATTTGCAAAAATTAAACAATAGCAATCCTAGACAATAGTTTTAGTTAACGTTTTAAACAAAATTGTTTCCAGTGTTACGAACTTCTGAGGCACAATCTCTGACGCCGGAACCTCGTGAATATAACTGCGGCACAAGAGATCACGCGTAACTAATTCGTAATTTTGGATAATCATTTACTCATAAAGTTGGCAAATACCATTATCTAGGATAGTCATTGAGTATTTTATCCAAATTGGTTTCAAAAAAAGCGTAGAATTCAATTGATGTTTTCAGCGTTCATTTGTCTACCACGGACTCTTAAAGAGTCCTCCCTAAATAGGCTGAGTCCGTGTGTGTGTGTGTGCGCGCGCGCCAGTGTGTGTGGCAGAAAATCGATGGAGGGGTAAGAGTGTTGCTGACCGGCGCAAGCCACTCAGCTGGCATTACTACTATGTATACTTTTTCATATGGGACTTCAAGCGGTTATCATAATTTATTTGTGGGTAGCGTAGTTCAAAGTCTAAACGCTTGTTCCTATTGTTATGTTTTTCGAATCCGGTTGTTATTTTTACAGATACGGCAGTCTGAAAACACCATTTTTAAGGGGCAGAAAATTAGGTTTCTAATAAACGTGCCGAAATTTTTTTAGCTATAGCGATATAGTTGAAGTGTGTTTTTTTTTTTTTTTCGTAGATATTCAAATTTAATGCGCGACAAATAGTATCGTCAAAAAATAATACTCGTAACTCGCTGCAACGCTTTGAAACATAGGTAAAGAGGCCATTAAGACTGTATGGTACACACTTAAACGCTAAAAACACCAATTGAATTTTATCCTTTTTCAAAAGTCAATGTGGAAAAGCTACAAAACATTCCTAAATAATGATATAGGCCTATGTCTACTCTATGAGCAAACATTTACTAAGAATGATGCTCTTAAGTCGCAATTAAATGTACGAAATTTCGGTGTCAGAGACTGCTATTCAGAAATACGTTACTTGAGAAAACATTTTGCTAAGAAAGTTGGCAACAACTATCGCCTAGGATTTCTGTTGCTTTTATATTTGAAATAGGCTTCGAGAAATCTACAATTTTAAACTGATGCTTTTGGCACTGAAATATGTACGACTGTCAACGTTACATGAAAAAAAAAAAAAAAAAAAAAAACTGAGTAAATAATTTCTTTCACTATTTCCACAACAAAGACGCTAATTATTCTCCATGTAGATTACAGACTTTGCATTATTGCATTATTTTGCCACAGTTGCAGTGTCTACGAAATTTAGAATATTACATTGTTTACATCCTAGTAAAAATAATGAGAGCACTTCATTTCATATAAGTAGTACATCTTTGCTGCGGATAGTTGCAGCGTTGCAACATTTATTGCGGCCTGTTATGCCACACATCCAATCATTGTTGACCATGCCGCGTATCTGCAGTTATCTCTAAGACGTTAAGACCTTTGCGTATCTCGATATCCTCGCCGATGTACACGCCAAAACCAAGGTACGTGGTAAATACGATAACTTTGAGAGAACCTTCCTAGTTAGTTCCATGTTTATCTGACAGATAGCAGCAATTTCCCTGGCGGGAAAGCTAAGAAATTTACGCACTCGTATACATAGAGCGTTTTTTGTAATATGAGCACTGCATAAAGTTTTCTTTCAGCCGTTTTGCAGCCATCTTTACTATTTGAGATTTGAAAACTTCCATGTAACTAAAAACCAGCGTACACAATTCAACACTACACTCTCAAATGTTAACATGTATTGGCGCAATAGAACATATTTTTAATTAATTACCAGTTCTGCTGGGTGTTCGGTTTGTAGCGAACAGCCTACAACTGCTTACTAATGGTCACTCAGTGACATTTCTTAAAAATATGAAGTTAAAGCCATTGATCTTTGGTGGAAAATTTTTTTCAATAACTTACTTCAGTGCCTTTTATGCAGTTATGCTCTTCCTGGCCAATGATTGGATGTTAACTCTCACCGTGTTACGGTTATACCAGCAAATCACAGACGTGTGGTGTCGCAGTACAGCTTTGAATGTCACGGTAAAATTAGTGACGCGTCTCCACAAAGACACACTGCCAAGTGCCATGAAGTAGAGCTGCAGATGTGCACGTAAAACACTGAAACAAACTGGGGCAAAACTTTTCACCAAAAATCAGTGTCGCTATATGAAGTGTTTATAAATTTGAAAATTGTACTGAAGCTGCATGCCAATGTATATGAAGTTGTATGAATACAACCGAAATATTTGCTTTAATTTTGACATTTATTATGCCAATTATTTCAATTTTTACATTGGTGTTTATTTCAAGGTATAATGTGTTGTGCTTAAAAAAATAATAAAATAATAATATAATCAGTAAATGTTATAGGTATCATAAGTTCAACGAAAGGCCCATGTGTATCTATAATGGTCGGGCACTGACAGGATGTCCGGGAGATTTTATTCTGATCAGGGACTGTACATACCCAATCCCACGAAGCCCACGAATAAAGTATCCCTTGTTCCAGTTAATTAGCCCTACATTTGTGAAATTCGCTACAGGTTGACGGTTGGGGGAGGAACAAGGTTAGAAAGGGAACTAGGAAAAGAGACAGATGTGTATAGAGTGAGATATCCGATAACCCAACTACACTCGACAGCTGGGAGTATGTTGGCTGGCTGAAGCAGCAAATTAAAGTATCTGTAGTACGCTCTCGACAGCCGAGTGAAAGCGGTAACGGATATACTCGACACGAAGTACACCTTCCTCGCCATGTCTATGTTATAGCTGCAATATTTGAGCACCGTGATCCCAGCAATTTACCAGGGACATTACTCAGTTCCACAGCAAAACACATATTGCAGTTTATCTGGGTGTTGATGACATACGCGCTGTAGCAGGCATGTTTTTATGAGTGCCTTTTTTGCCGAAAAATTCTGAAAATATATCATTTCAGTTTGGTTTTCGTAGTAGCTCTCAAACGTGTAACTAACTGGCCTAATCGAAATGTTAACAGAATATTTCCAGTCAGTTCGTTATTTAACTTCACCTTCCAGTGCCTACGCAGTAAAAACGTTTTCTTCACAGCTGATAAATACTTTTTATGGACTGTTTCAGAAGTTTAAAAAAACGTTTATTGGTGTTTTATTTTTATTACTATTTTTTTTTTTAAGTTTTCTTCGAGAACAATTTTATTCTCTTTGTATCAAATAAATATTTTTCTCTAACTTTATTTTTTCTTAAAATACTACAAAACTGTAGCTTATATATATAACATATATAATCATGACTATTTTAACAGTCAAAATTAAGTTTTCATGTCACAATTACAGTCAACTTAAAGACGAAGCTATTTTGCAGTGGCTAGTATTTTTTTTAGCAACAAAATTTTTCTTGTAGCAAAAAAAAAGTGTTAAGACTGAACTATACTTATGAAAGAAACAATTTCCCAACATCGCATGCTTGCTAGTAAGAACAAGATGTTTGCCAGGAAAATAATGTGACCTACGCGTCTGTTGCTTTTCCACGTATCTGAAAATACATTCCTGTAAATAAATAAATGTGTACACGAATTATTTTTAAGTAATTATACGATTTTCTCGAAAATATGCGTTGTAGTAATAAATTCCTCAACATTTTCATTGTGATGCAAGAGTAAAACTTTCATACCTAAATATATAACACGAATTGAATCCAGAAAATCTGTATGTTTTGAACTGCTGCCATTTTTAGACTTATTGCTGGTTGACGAATAAAATTTCACATACATTTTATAAGCTATCATTGGTAAAGTTTGCAATTTTGAGTATCATTTTATCACAGATAACAATAAGAATATATATTATTGTGGTTTCAGATGTTAAATTTGAATTTGATTAAATCTACACTCTGTTGTTATTATTTTCACCGCAACTTTAATATCAACACGCGGTGGAAATATGCGTGTTAACAGACTGAGAGAGAACAATAACAAGGGATGAACCCGTGATTTTCGAATTAATTATTTTTATTTAATGCGCCGCAAAGTTAGAAATTTTTTACCTACACAGTACGCATAGTTCGTGTTTAGTAGCTTTGCAATAAGGACATCTGAGATGATTTGGATAGTGCGCCTGTGCACAATAACGAACCAATTATAAAAATTAAAAGTGTTTGCTACACCAACCAATAAGCGTTAGGCATGAAGGAAAGCATTGTGTTTACAGGTATCAGTACCTGTCCTCTTACAGGACCGACCATGAGTTTCCTGTTTTAAGGGTGTTCAAGTGCGTTGAATAACAACATATTATATTTTTTACGAAACAGTATTAGTTTTGTAGTCGATACTTGCGAATACAGTTTTCTCTTACGAAATAGTTTCAGGTCGTGTAGTTTTTCAAAACTGTACGTCAGAGTCAAAATTTGCATGTTGCACTGCCACGAAAATAGTGAAAACCAACAAACATACTTAAACGAAATAATTCGAAGTGAAAACGCGTGAAAATTGAATGTGCACGCCATTGGTCGTATTACATAAATCTCATTTTCTCTTACGCCGGGCAACTTACTTTATGTTTTTCTGTCAACTTTTAAGTCATTTTAGAATTCAGTGCTCGAAAGATTGATTTTTGCGACCCATCCTACTTATATGTGTGTTAATCAGACCACGTTTTACAAAGTGAGTGGTATTAGTGTTCACTTTATATTACCTGTTATTATCGCGAACCATTTACAGTTGTCGAACCTACATGTAAGCCACCACTGATTTTTTTTTCTTGTCTGTGCGGCCCACATCTCTGAACAATCACTAGGCTGTTTATTTTTTTCAATACCCTGAAAACTTTGAGCAAGGAAGTAGGCTACTTTCATTCTCAAAAACGACTACTTACCCCCCCCCCCCCCAATTTAATTCCCGTAACAATATTTTCCTAATCTCAATGCATAAAGCGATATCTGGAATCCCACCGAAAATCAGTAAACATCTAAATTCTTATAATTGTTCTAGCTAGGGCTCCGAGGTAGGTTGTGGCTTTAAGGGCGCGGTCAACCACAATTTTCATCGCCATTTTTTTTATTTTTTATTTGTACCAGATATTTTTCCCTTATTTTAGACACAAAATGTGACTAAATTTGACTCTTATGAAATTTTTTTTATCTCTCATAGATTTCACGTAATTTTATGAGCATGTCATTGTAGCCTGAAATGACTTTATCCACTGTGATTTTTTTGAGTTTGGTATATCAGTTGGTTTTAGTGTAGTCGTTAAAACGGAAACATGCAAAATATGACTTTAACAAGCCATTACGCGAAAACTATGAGAAAAAAAATTTATAAGAGCCAAATTTAGTCACATTTTGTGTCTAAAATAAGAAAAAAATATCTGGTACAAATAAAAAATAAAATAATGATGATGAAAATTGCGGTAGACCGCGCCCTTAACAGCGAGGCTTTCAGCGCTGGTACGGTGTGATAATGTGTGTGTGTGTGTGGAGCAGCACCGGAGTGAAGGCAAGCGGGAAACCGGACATCCTAAAAAAAATCGCCTATTACCAACGGCATTCATCCGGCACGATTGTAACGTATGAAAACGCCTGGTCGTTCCCACTGGGAACAAAACCCGGATTTCCTTGGCTACATTATTGGAACAAACGGCTAAGTACACATGGACGGAAACGCCTGGTGTATCAAGTGGACAACCAACACACAGTTCACCCGAACTGTGATACTCTAGGTCGAAGTTTACTATGAGCGTCTACATCTTATCCAACCCGATTTTCCTAGGCTCTAATTTTTCTTCTGATATTATTATTACTTAAGTAGGTCGTCTGCCCAGGCTACCGAGCGGTGTGCAGAGCTTCGGTAGTTACCAGATAACTCAAAAACTACTCGTAGCACGTAAGTGGTGATTGCTTAGTAACAGCACGTTACATGTGTGTATGTCCATGCACTAATACTAATTAAAGCATATTTTCTAGCGGCCGGAAATGGCGAAAATGGCAGTTTTTACTGTCCTTTTTAGGTATGTAAATCTTGGCGCAGAATCTTTCAAGAGGTGTAAAAGGTACAAACCGCTTTTATCTGTAATAATACGCCATCCATGAAATATTAGGGTCAGCACTGGAAGCCTCTTACAGGCGCGTTGTCGGCGAGAAGACAGCTCGCCAGTTCAGTGACATGCATCTAGAGGCTAGGAGGAGGCATGATGTGCGTGTTGTCTCGTCCTTAACACTTCCGCTCTTCTAGACCTTGAACGCGCAATATACCTTCACCTAACCCGGCCACCTTAATACTTGTTCCCTTTCTAGGAAACATTTCCGACCTTCTTATTCTACTTGCTATGATTAACTCAAAATAAATTTCTTTGTGGTTTGGTTGACAGCATAAATCTGTCCAATTAAGATACTTAACACCTCCTCCCCATATTTCTACGACTTTGTGTTTATAACTCTGAACATAAGAAATGCTATGAATAGGAATATTTCGACCGCGGAGCAAAAACCGCCGACACTTGGTGACTGAGTGGAAGACGGCACGGGCGGCAAAGAAAAGTAAATTTTTTGCATAACCGGGGCCGGGCCTCGTCCCCAAAACCCAGTGTCTGCTATGGTCTCGAATATAAAGCCCCACGGTTCCGTGCACTTATTCGATGAGCCACGCAGACACGCGAGAAACCCGCCTGTTCTCAGGTAATTTACAGCTACGTCTTATCGTGCCTGCACGGCTATCTGAGAGGCACCGCTCCGTCAAGATAAACTGACTGTCAGCGTCTGCGGGTGCCGGAGGAAGGAGGGGGGACTCCATCACGGATATGATCTGTAACCCGTTGATGCCCCGTATAAAGCAATATGCAGGCGTCGCGACTATATCGACAGCTGGAGACCTAGTAGGGTACCAAGAATCCGGGGCGGTAGGGCGGTCTGTAGCAGATCTCGCTTGAAATCCCATACTAGTAAATCAAGGAAAAAATATTTTTGTAGTCCTCTGTATTATTGTCTCTACAGATAAGAATTTATTTTAAATTTTGTGCGTATACAAGGTGAGTAATTGATATATGCTAACCCAGAAGGAGTGCCATCCTGAGTACAAACAATTAGGGAAACGTGTCTGTAACATTTGGCCTAATGTGACTCATGAGGGTGGCAGAGCCTTCAAAGAAAGAAATGGGAAATTGTAAGTGCACCATAAAAGTACACGCAAATGACACTAAGAATCTGATACGTCATGCAAGACAGTGTTTCAGGCTGCCTACCTCTCAGGCAGTCATACAATTTCCTCCAGCTGAACATGGAATTTCAGTTAAAACGGCCGGGATTAGAACTTGTTCCTAAGGTGACATTTTTAAAATTATTTTTTGTATTCTGATTACATACATGTCATGCCCAATCGCTATAGCAAATGGTCACAAAGTTCTAAGTAATAGTGTGTAACCAACTCCAATTTAATGTATGGAGGGATCTGCTTTCTGTAAACATTATTTTTTTGTGGTTACTTGTCTTCACGTAGTTTACCTTGCACCGGTCCTGTGTGCAGGCTTAGCGGTGCATGCTATTCCTTACACACAAGGAATGTTATTAAAGTAATTAATAGCATAGAAGGATGATATCTGAGGGCAGGGAAGGGCATTACATTCCGTCAGCTGACTTCCTACTGCGCGGCAGTAAGAGTCTGCCAGACTTCGAAGTATCGCATGAAATGAAACACGCAAAGGCGTAGCCAGAATTTTTTTCGAGGCTGGGGGATAGGTAAGATACTTTTGTTGTAATGTAATATACACACGCACAAAATAATCACTAATCCTGTTTACTCGGAATTAATGCAATTATACTATGTTTATTTAGGAAAACAAATATAGTTCTGAAATATTTATTGAAATTTGCGTTAGTTTATAGGGCTATATTCTGATAACCTCCTTCCCCCTTGTCTTAGCCACTGCACTTAAATAAGAAAAGCGACGGAATTCAAAAGGCGGGGAAAGCGGGAGTACGTCGGGAAGAAAACGTTCTTTACACGCGAAATATCGTAGTTCGTCGGGAATCTATAACCCCGGATTGCCTTGGTTGAAGCCCTCCTAACGCATCAGGGATTCCTGCGACGGGGTCACGGGCCGACTTCCAGAGGTTGGTGGATTACCCTGAATGCTGTAATCCTCCAAGCAGATTGTCATACCATTTGAGGTCTGCGGTGGTGATTAGATGTCGCGGAAGAGTCGACTTCGCTGAAGTGGTGTCTCTGGAAGTCCTGGAGAATCGTCTTGTTCGCGGGTGGAATAACTCAGGTAAAATATTATCTTGTCCGGGAGATCGGTGTGGAAGCCCCAGCTTCGTGCTGTGCTGATCATTAATTGGACTTGAAGTGGCACTGGTTGAAACTCCAGCTTAGGAGTAGGTGCGAAAGGTCTCCTGGGTTTAAATTTCCGAGTTCCTTTTAGGCGACTTCGTTTGGCCAAGAGTAAGAAGGGGTATTCATCCCTCCTATCCCCTCCCACCGCGAAAAAGCAACCTTTGAGCACGCGGGAAGACTGGATTTGTTTAGATCTCATAGGGAGCAACATTAGTCTGGCCCGCAAGGTGATAGGACTCCCAATAATGCGGTATCCTAGAGGTTAGATGAGCGTCATCCTCGTAAAAAATGGTCTTTGGTGGCTAGCCCGCTTTGGATTGTTGAGGTGTTAATCATGCGTAACCTCTTTCTGGCAAGGGTATTAAACTACCCTCGTCGGTAATTAATTAATTTATTTAGACACATACAAAATTCAGCACTAGGCCAGTTTACGATTTGCCGTGTGTTATACATACACTACACAAAAGTTTAAACTGAATATTGTTAAAAAAACTAATAATACAAAAAATACACAGCTGCATTTCATACAGGAACAAAAACTTATTACTGACAAAATGCTAAACAAAGAGGGGAAAAATTAAAAGTTACCTATGTTAAAACGAGTGTTCTATATATTATAAGTTCTTACTAATAACATAAAATTTGTTTTCCATTATTGGTTCTGATTGCTGTGTCCTCGGGATCAGGGACAGGAGGACTTGCTTACCAACTCGCTGAGAGAACAAAGAACACGGTGGGAGGCAACTGCTCTAGCCACAACGCCAGCCGCGGTCCCCAGGAATTCATAAAGTCACTAGGTTAGCAGGGGTCAGAACCACTGACATGGTGCAGGAGGGGGGTCAAAGGGGAAAACTACATACAGCGGTAAGGAACCGAAAGTGGCCCAGCATCAAACGTATATTTGAAATTATATTTCTCTTACTGTGTACATTTACGTAAATGCACAGACATTGTCGTATTGACTTTTTCGTCGAGTAGACATTTCATTAGTGAACATCCGTTTATAAACACTAGTTAGTAGAATACTTAGTTTACGAGTAAAAAATTAAAAATACTTTTTTAGAGAAATGAGGTCTGGAAATTACAAAATCTATAAAAATGGAAAACTTTTATTTTTATAACGATCAATTCAATAATACCCAGAGCTATATGATAATCAAATTTTAAAGAGACTGACGTCTTAATTTGAAAATAATTTTACTGTCCGAAAAACTTGCATGCGTATGTTCGCAGATATTATTATTATTTTTTTAAACCAAGCACGAGTATTATTATTATTATTATTTTTAATTCGGCTGTTATAGAGCTATGTATATTAGTACATAGATAATTATAATAAAATATTTTAAATTTTTATAGGTTTTGAGGTTTCAATCCCTTATTTTCTTTTTAAAAGAAGCGTTTTCAATTTTTTTTACTCAGAAACAAAGCATACTACAGACTAATGTTGTATAAACAGACGTCCACTAATAAAATACCTACTCGGCAAAGAAAAGTTCATCGAATTATGGTGTATCGTTCAGATGTTATCATCGATTGAGTATTCCGGCCATTCGCTCGACATTTTACCATTTCCTTATACAATGTTAAAACGTTGAACAGACAATAAAGTAATAAATTCGTTATGGGTGTATTTGGGATGGCATGGGACTCCGAATACGTACTTGCAGAGGAAGCCGGAAATCCTGCTACGGCCCTGATCTAGGTAAAGTAAAATTTAATCTCTTGTCTCGTATAAAGTGATCCTTGATTGCATTCGAAAATTGAACCGGGCTAAATGCTTGCATGCGTTTGATCACAAATTGGATTACCACTTGTGACAGTGTTCTAGTAGCGTAACCGAGAAAACCTGGTTAACAATAGCAGGTTACTATTCATAAACGTCATGTTTCTGCTTCTCCTTAACTAAGTAAGCAAGAAATCTCCCCAAGAAAATGCGAAAATGACCAACGTAAAACTAACCAATATAAATTTTAAGGTCGCTGCCTTCCTCGGAGGTCTGGTAGGAGCAAGGATAAGAATATACATGTTAAATTATATTCTGTGAGGATGTGTAGATGTCGAGATTACGTAAATGCTACCACTGGCTTTTTGTTTACCTCGATGAGGTCCACGTTGCGGTAGGATCCTTAAGGGAGTTTTTTCTTAATACCCTGAGAACGATGAACAAAAGATGATTTTAGTAACAAAAACAGTCGAAAACATTAATTTATAATATTTTTTCATATGTTTTCCCTGTAGCAATATTTTCATCATCTCAAGTGGTTTCGTACTAAATAGATGTCATAAGACATGTCTGAATACTATCGAATATAATTTAACACGTAAATCGCTATCATTGCTCATTCATGGAGATCAGCCAAGCACAGACCTTAAGGTCCGCATAAGTCGCTTATTAGTAGAGCCACGATTTTATGGCGAAAAGATTTTTGCAACATTTGGTTTCGTTGCGTCATGTGCACACCTGCAGCTCTGCTACATCGTCTGTGGTTGGATGATTTTACCGTCACTTGCCTTGGCAAATTATAGACGTACAGACTCATAATAATCTTATTCTGATTGGTGCAGTAAAATGAGAAACGTGTCTGAACAAAGACACGCTGCCAGTAACCTTGAAACAGAACTGCCGATGTGCACGAGAGTCACTGAAACAAAGTGGGGCAAAAATCTTTTCGCGACAAAATCGTGGCCCTACTTATTAGTTTACTTTATTTTTCTCTTATGTGAAATTATGAGAAGAAAATTGTGAAATTTGCTATTGTAACTTTATTCTGTTTTGATGTTTGAAAGAACCGTGCAATGGGAGCGCATGACTGGATTTATTTATTTGGACATATGCCATTGCGAAAATAAATGACAGTCATTTATTTCGCAATGGCGTATGTCCAAACAAATAAATCCAATTTATTCTGTTTATCTTGCGTTCCGGTACAAGAATCGCAATTGAACGTTAAGTATATTTAGGCCGAAAGCTGTACAGCAAATTAAGAATATTAAATATATTGCTGCTCTAGATTTGGCCTTAAAATATGTTAAAAGTTCAACTGTAGCGCAATGTAAATAGAATTCACGCTATAACAGCAAATTTCCCATTTTTCCTCTAAGAATTTAATATAGGCGAATAATAAAATAACCCATAAGATGACCAATGCTGAGCCTTAAGGGCGCCGCCTACCCACGTGTGAGAGGCTCAAAAGCGACTGAGCAGTAAGGTCGACCTTGAAGTGCGCATCAAATGCCGCGTCGCCTCAACGAGCCAAGCGCTGAACTAGCGCGCAAGCTTCCCGCCGAACGGTTTTTACTATGGGACATTAAGCGGTGACCATATAATTTTACTGGTGGAAAGTCTGCAACTAAGTTCAGTGCAGGTCGCAACCTGAGTTTCACACAAATCCGGTTAGTACATTTTGAATTACGCTGGTCTGAAAAGGCCGTCTTTAGCCATGTTGTAGGGCTTATGAACAGTATTTTTAATGAGGTTCCGACCTTGTCTGAAGTTTGTTTTCTTTTCGTATGTTGGTACAATGGGCATACGTGAAATACGAACACACTGCAACGCATTTGAAGCGTGGGGTAGGCGGCCGCCTTAAGATATAATGTATATTAGGAAAGGATGAGAAATTTTAACATGAAGAGGGAAGGCACCAGCAATGGCCTACATTAAACAATTACAGCGTTCACCTGGAGTGATTTTTGAACACCATGGAAATGATAAATCAGGATGAATGCGCCGGGAACAGAGCCCTCGTTCTCACGAAAGTATAAAGTCCAATAGCTGGCCGACATTTTGGACAGATATGTCAAATTTTTGGTACTATATTCCCAACAAAGCCAGAATTTTTACTGCGGTAGTGTCTCGGAAGTGAACTTAAATGTAAAAAAATCTAAATAACCATGTAATAAATTACACGTGTTAGTTTAACAATAATAATAGTATCTATATTCTAAGTATTTATAGTACTGACAAGCGAAACGGTTACGCTGTTATGGCGTAGCTATCCACCAGAAGAAACGTCAATTTATCATCATTAAAAACTGGAAAATATTGTTTAATATGGCGAGTTGAAAATAATTTTAAAAATTGCTAGTATCAGCACTAATAACGCTATACTGTCAGCATAGACGCAGTACGACACCTAGAAATCTGAAACTATTAACGACAAAAGAAAAAAGTTTTGAAGCATGTTGGTTCAGTCATAATATGATTTATCGTAAAGTGGGGAAAACATTTAATCACAGCAAGTGATGTTAAAACCTGTCGTAAGCTGAATGTGAAAATAACAGAAAACATGTTGCTCAGTGACGACATTTAAGAGTAAGGTATTTCACTTAAGCGTAAGGTAACACCTACTTCGCAAAAATATGCAGATTCCTAGCCGCAAGAATATAATGGATTATTGCCGTTATGGGCTAACATTATATGGATGTTTCACAATAATTAGCTCATTTCATTCCTCGAAAAGTGAAAAGTAGTTGAACATTTTCAGAATTATTTTATAAGTCGCAGTCACTGGTTTGTGCTGTGGATAGTAATAGCTAAGTAAAGGAAATTATGCAAATACATTCACCCATTTAATTTTCTTAATTACACTGAGATAAATCATGTTTGCTATTTTACAGTCTGTCAGATAGTATGTTGGTATTTCAGGTTGTAGATTATTTAAATAATGAAGTAAAGTGCATAAAATTTTTTTACATACATTACATTTTTTCGATGTACGTAAATTTACACCCAGTCCTCCAACTCTTTTTCACTTTTTTTCAGTTCACAAACAAATCTTCTTATTAGAAACAAATCAGCGTAACAAATAAATAGTACAACACGAATAATTAAATTTAATCTTGCCTTGAGCTCTTACCCTCCACGCACCCTTAAGCGTTCTTACCTGAGTATCATGCCCAATAAGTCTCAAAACGAATTAATTTCATTTGGTTAATGTTACAGGTTCATTTGAAAAAGTTTTATAACATGACATGTTGTAAATTTCCACAGTATGTCTAGAATATAGGTTTTTACCATTCCATACACGACTGGGTAAACTCAAGGCAGTAGTAAGTCCGGGCCCTACCATCCCAAATCCACCACGCTTCCTTTTTTGTCATTTCCTCTGTTTAACGCATAATGTTACCAATACAATTTTTTAAATTTTCCTACATTTAAACAATATACCATAAAGCAATTTTTAAAAATCCGAACCACCTGGACCTATTTTGATCCCGGGTTCTTGTGCATTTACCTCCTCTGCCCCCACCTTTTTTTTTTTTTGCCGAAGACCCTTGGTAACCTGATTTCGTTTACATATTGATGATGCTTGTGTTTCGGGAAGATTGAAAGTAATATCACCGCGCAGTAAAATAATCTGTAGCTTCGCAGTAAAATGAACCAACTGCAAAGAGTGCATGTTTGAAGTTAAATTCGTCTCAAGGCGGGGTCTTCTGAATATACGTGGCAGAGCAGATCTTAAAGTGCAGTTGAAAGTGCTGTTGTGCTCGAGTGCTCCAGCCATAGTTGAAAAAGGCCGACCTGCGAGATAACAGATGATGAGCGAGGGTAGGGGGAGAAGTGCGGTAAGGGAGCTACGCTGTTTCGAACATTACCTACATTTGCCGGAATTTTTATGAAGTATGTTGTTATTTTACTACTTAGAGTTAACGAAAATGTTCTTTATTATTTAACCGTAATACAAACTATTTGCAAAAATGCCAAGTTCAAATAAAAGTTAAAGATTTTCGTGGGCACGTATATTTTTACAAAACAATTTCGAGTGTTGTTTTCTAATCCACACTTCAAAACATAATATTATACACAAGTTTGTATACGATAAAACCTTATACATATTTGTAACATAGTATTATATATTTCATGTTACATGATTTCATAAAATTTTCAAAAAAAAAAAAAAAAACATTTAATTCACATGTACTGTTTGTTCACGGAAATATCACCATTACTCTTTAAAAAAATTTTTAATGGATTCATGACTATGTTCATTCTCAAGCACAAATTAGGCTAAATGTGTTAAATATAATTCATTTTATAAGTAACGTATATATTTCTCTGTAGCACCGAAAATTGTATAGGAATTCTGGGAAAGTTTGTTTATTAACTTGGTTGCATACGATGAAGTCATGTCGCCCTACATGAGTAATTTATATAATTCCCACTTACATTGTTTGATGTTTGAAATATTTCATGTCTTATAGTTACATAATTTTTACTGCAGAATATTATCTGCAATACGGACATCAAACTGTTACCCCTTAGCATATTTTTTTTCTTTCGAAATTACATATACTAACAACCAATTACTTTTAACTGGTAACGTGTTTGATCAGACGCTACTTTGGTCAACAGTGCCATAGTTTATGGTTGAATATACTTAATGTAGGACTGTGTTCGACCAAGGTCATTGTTTTATTTCAAACGCAAGTAAAGCTGGTAGCGGTTAAGTTTGTTTCAAAACCAGTTTGATGGGTTTCTTCTGGTATACAAGGTTATACTTATTTTCCTTGCGACTAGTTTCTGTAAACATCTACTTGTGTAACAACTACCAACTACTTCACTGTACTGAGAGGTTAGCGAAAGTAATTTTATACGGTTTTATCAACAAAGATTACATTTTTCACCAAGCTAGATGAACCAAGAAACGCGATGAACCATTCAACTTAGCTTAAAATCGCATAGTTTCACCAGCGTTCCGCAAGTGTATCTAACAGGATTTGTTAAACTTGGCTTTTCTGTAATTTATTTTTAAACGGTGATCTTAGTCACGCCGATAACAGTTAAACGGTGTGTTAAATTAATGTAATCGGTGTTAACAGAACACATCGCACCCCCAATGCAATACCAACATAACTCAAAAGTCAAAATTTTTTAGTTATGTACGTGGTAAAATTTAGGATAGTTTTCTCTACCTAATACAACACTAACATAAGCAATAAAAGTATTCCAAACATAAAAAAAAGTTTTATCTTAAACATGTTTCCCAAGTAACAAACAGTAACTATTAGTGCTAAGAATAACATTTCTAGCATTTATGTTGCATGAGGAAAGATAACAAATGTTATGTTTCGGTGCAACAACATGTTTTGTGTTATGTTGATATCACACTGCCATCGTCTAGATATTTGAAAGTATATATGTATGTACAAAATGCAATTTATCTCAAAATGGCGTATTTTGAGGTATGTTGGTACTGCATTGGGGGTGCGACATGTTAGGGTCTTGTCATTTTGATAAAAATATAACTACTCCCTGATATAAAATCCGACGGTAAGTTGGGAAAAAATTTACAGCGCTGTGAATATCCGCCCCATTTTAAGTTATGGGTTGTGTATAATGTTTGCAATAAAATATAATTTAATAAAACATGATTCTTTGTTAACAATATATAATTTTTTAAATATTTTACTAATACTGTGTTATAATAGAATCCTTATTGCCGTCGTTTAAACATAAATGGTTATTCATGAACGGGTTTTGATTGAAAGCGTGTGACTCACACATTATAGAGAGAAGTGTGGTGTATCACACCACGTGAGACAGCAACACACACTGTACTGTATTTACAAATCGTAACCCGCATATTCAGCTGAAGAGCGTACAACCTATTTGAGTTTTGATGTACAAAAACTGTTTACCTGCGTCCATGTATGGTAACAGACACTTGCTAAGATGTATATAAAACTTAAGGAAATGACAGTACACTCAGAGAAAGAACTATGACACCTTTTCCATCCAGCAAGGAACTAAACACACTTTGTGTCAGAACAGTAAGATTTTCAGTTCAAGGGTCTTTTAGTTAGAAAAAAATATACAATCAAGATAACAAAAACAGTAAGAAAACATTGACCGTTATGCCCCACCTTAACATAAGTCCTCGTCTGTAGCGTGTCATGTGCATTATTTTTTTATTCCAAATAGCTTAACTTATTCAATTTACGTTTTTCTACGAAAACAACACATACTTTAAACTACTCTTCTATAAGTTAAAATTTTCCGCACACTTGTTAGAAACTTGATTTTCGGTCCTCCCAAAATAGTTAAAAACCGGGTGTTACTCCGATAATACCACCTGAATTTGTACAGTACAAAACGAGATGCATGCGTTGGCCTTTACATCATACTATCAAATAATTAAATTGTACGGTTACCACTTAATGTCCCATAGAAACAGACTGCAACGTAAACCTTGCTCGCTAGTTTGGCGCGCTGTGAATAGAGGCAATATGCTTCTAGTCAAGCATGGTAGACTGGCTCTTTTCCGCTGTTCCCAAGCGTCGAACGCGCAAATTTGAAACCATTACACAATAATCTTAAGGCTCGGTTTTACTCTCCATGTTGGATAGGTTTTAGTCGAAATCGACTAATTTCTTGTTTCGACACGGCAAAAATCATTTTAAACGAAACTGCCACACAGATATTTGATATGTGTTCCCATTCGAGCTTAAAAAATATTATTACAAGACCAGTAGAAACAAGAAAGCCTGGCCTTAAGCATAGTTTGTTGCGCCGCAGTAAAATGTGGCAGAAATTGTTCTTCAGAAGTACATTACTCGAGAAAAAATTCTAAGAAAAAAATTTACGCAGTTTCGTTTTAAATGGTTTTTGCCGCGATAGCTGTTTTTGTCAAAACAAGAATTTAGTCGGTTTCGACTAAAAAGTCAACTAACCATAATTTCGTCAATTACGTAATCAGCTAAAACCGTAGTATTTACTGCCTTGACAATATCAGCCTACGTGGAAGAGACGCACCTAACAAATATTTTGCGGCAGCTACAAAATATTTTGTGAACATTTAACCTGCAACATTTATTTTGCGGTAACCACAAAATATTTTTCTTGACACCACTAGAATATTACTGCCACCACACAATTAGTTTGTGGTTACAACAACATAATTGTGCAGTGAAGATGTCCTACAAAATTTTTCTTTCGTTGCGTTTTCAAACGAATCTGCTAGACATGTTTTTGATATCTGCTGTCGTTTAGGCGAAAAAAATGTTATTGACATAAAAGTAGAAACAAGAGAGCAAGCCCTTAACAAATGCATCATTCTGGGCAAATTATTTATCAGATAAAGTTGGCCAATGTCGTTGTCTAGATTTGTTTATTTATAGTTTATCTATAGTGACTTTTAAAAAAAGTGTATTTAAAGTAGTGTTTCAGCGTTTATTTACTTACCATACAGTCTTAAGGGTGACGCCTATCTGCGTGTTAGAGACTCAGAGGTGACAGAGCTATAAGGTCGATCTTGAAGGCGTATCAAATGCCACATCGCCTCAACGAGCCAAGCGCTGAACTAGCGTACAGGGTCCCCACCTAACCGTTTTTACTATGGCACACTAAGTAGTGACGATATCATTTTACTGTTGGAAAGTCTGTAGCAAAGTTCAATACACGTTTCTATCTGATTTTTGCGTACATCCGATTAGTACATTTTGAAGTTTGGAAGTCTGAAAGGACCTTCTTTAGCTATGTTGGAGGGATTGCAACCAGTGCTTTTATGGAGCATAGTGTCCTAACAGTGTGTTATTTTTGTACACTGGCACAATGGGCACACGTGGAACATTCTAAAAGAACTTATTTACGAATACATTTCAGCGCTTTATATGCGCGTGGTATGCCATGCCCGTAAGTGTTCCATATTTACGATTCGATTATTTAAAAAAATGTTTATAATGCAAGTTCAGGCAGTTCATATTTTAAAACAAACTACGCAAAAATATTCAATTCTCTAAATAACCTGACAGTCTTGGTGTGAGCAAGTATAGGGGTTCGCATGCTAAATTATATTTGGCGGTGCTCAGACACGTTTAATATCTCTAACGGACGAGGAAAACATTGCACGGCAGTTTAGTGCTCATCTCATTGAAGAAGTATAGCATATTGTTGGTAGCTCGCGCATCAGTCTCACCCGCACTGTTCATCTTTTCTACTGCCTCCAGCGCATAAAAAAGTGCCGCACGAGGAACATGTTGAGTATGAAAACGCGTGATGTTTGGGAGATGTACGTATTTATTTAAAGATGGATACATATCTCGTCGACAGCGAGCTTACTAAGAGACGGTTGCACACAACTCACAAGAAGATACACTGTGAGCGGAATCGACCAGGGCCAAAGTTAAGGGACCATCGTCGCATTCACCTAGAAGCTACTTTAGGGAACAATGCTAAGTCACACAAAAATAATTTCTTTGTTACAACACAAATTTTGTTTCAGAATGAGATTCTTTAATGTAGCTTTACAACAAAGCAAATATTTCCTTAATGTGTAAAGTGATGTTAACAAAAAGTTGTGTTCATGATAAAATAGTTCAATGATATTTTGGTATGGTTAACTGCAGCATGTTCCAAACAAGTTTTATATCTAAAAAGTGCCGCCCCCACAAAAAAAAAAAGTTTTCACTTTCTACTTTAAACAAATATTTTCTTTACGGCAAAACTACTTTATAGTGACACATATTCACACAAGCTCTGTGTTGTGGCGAATAAAGCATTTTTAGGGTGCAGGAAGAAAGGATGGTTGGAGGCGGTAATCGAATCCGAGTCCTTCCGAACGTGAGACCAACGTGTTACCGCAGCACGTTATGTATGGTTGTATAGGTGTTTCGCGTTAAAGTGAAGACTTTTGAAGGCCATCTAGTATCAAATAGTAATTTAAAAAATTATGTTTATCATACCCTCAGACGTTTATTTTGTTAGTACGGTATAATCTATATACTTTCTCTTTTAGTTAGGTTGCTTTGTTGACGTTAATAACTGGCAGTAAAGTATACATTATCTTGGAAGAAAAATGTAACTAGGGCAGGGACGGCCAACCCTATGCCCGCAAGACAACCACTGGCCCGCCACTATATTCTGAATGGCCCGCTTAAAGCTGAAACATTTGCGCTATATTTCCAAGTTGTTTACACTGACAACAAAAAATATTTTAATGATAATTAATTGTTTCTCAATGTTACTTTTCTAAATACTGTGAAGACAGTGTTTGAAATTCAAGAGGATAATGAACCGAGAATACACTGCAAATAAATATTTAATTTGTTTTAACGTTAGAAATTACCTAAATGTTGAGCATATGAAAGAAGTCACCATGGAAGTTCTTTACCGTAGCCTGGGGCATGATTTGGCTGAAGTTTTTGGCTATAGGTGAGAAAAGTTTGGCCGACCTTGGGTTCCAGAAGTGCTCAGTTTATCTGGAAGTACCTATAGCAGAGACACGTGGAGTGTGGTGTGGTTGTTGGCGGGCGACCGGAACGCGTGTTGTATGCGAGGTATCGACCGACAAGGCCGCGATGTACCCCCCCCCCCCTTCTCCTCTGGCTCAGGGCTGTGGCTGACACGTTGCTCTGACGGAGACTCGAGTTAGTCATGGACGTGTGCGAGGCATCATGTCACCCCGGTGTAGGTCGATACCAGCTGTTGGTACTGGGGGTTGGCAGTTGTTCTGTCAGGTCTGCGCGTGTGTGGGACCACGCCAGATACACTACTTGCCTGCCAGCCTACTGCACTCGTGGCAGCCTGCGTCACTTAGATCCGTTTACAGTCTACTTCATTTGAATTACTCGTTGTCTTTTCTACACGACGTGTGTGTCACATTTGTCCAGAGTATTCCGTTTCATCTGAAATCCAACACAGTAAAAACATTTTCGTTGCCACATCAAAATTTTACAAACTAAAGAAGTATTTTGTGCATACGCCATCGCAGCAAATGGTGTGTCACAGAATGAGTGAGTGAGATATATTGGTCAGCGCTCAACATCGAGGTCTTAAGCGCTGGTGAGAGGTGACGTGAGGTCAGTATGGAGCAGCGCCGGAATTAAAGGGTGGGGGAAACGGTGTGTCACAGAAAACCAGATAATACACACAAACAAACAGATAAGTAAACAAAGAAACGGACTTTGTTTCCAACTGGCAAACAACGGTAAACATATACAATTCCACAGGGAATTCAGTCAGTGGTTTACAAGAAAACAATACAAACGACTACCCAAGCACAAAAAAAAACCAAGAAAAAAAAAACAAAGAAATAACTCTAATTAATCCACAAAAGGAATTCCGTCAGTAAATACGAAGCAGCAGAAAAACATTACAACAGGCAGACAAAAAGAAAACGAATGACAAAAAAACTAGATGTAGACGACACAGCAGAAACAAAGACACCTTGAGAAAGCGACCAAAAAAAATAACACAGCAACTGTGAACATAAAAAAACAGAATAATAGAATGGTCTCATTGCGACAAAACTAAATGTGACGTTTGTTTTGTGTGGAAAACGTATGTCTCGTATAACATTTTGTCTTCAAAACGTTTTCTTTGAAAATAATATCAGTTTCTTTGTAGCAAAGACGATATTTTTTTCAACATGAAGTTAGTATTAAAAATACCGTAGCTACCTTCACAACAAAGATTTCAAATAAATAATATAAATAATAACACAATTTTTTGTTACCATTGCTGTAACTTAAAACAAAAATTTTCTTTGCGAAAAAGTTACTTTGCAGAGACTGAAATTTAAACAATCTCGTGTCTATGGCAACAAAAGTGTTTTTATTGTAAAGTTAAGCCGTTACAGATAATATAACAGTAAGCCTAAGAACGCTACCTACTTAAAAGTACTGCAGTGAACTATAATTAACCTGGATTCACAACCATTACGTAGCGTACGTACATACGCGTAAAAGAAGAGACACTGAGTGTACATGTAAGTATTCACATCAACACGCAACGTGTGTACGTGCTTGAATGAGTTGATCAACTTTCTACTCTTTACGTATGTGCGATGGTTGTGGTTACGTATATGGTAGTTGCGAATCCAGGTTTAAGAAGTCGTTAGAATCTAAGACAATTAAAATTTTATATTTGTTAGTTTAGTTCGTATTTTGAACATAAACTATATTATTTGTCTCGTTCCGAATTTATTGCCGACATTTGGCACTAACAAACACAACTTTGTGAACATCTATATTCTATGGTGTTGTGAATCCAATCCCAACAACCTTGCGAGTCGTGCATATGAATGTTAAGTGTGATTGTGAAACCGGCATGAAGATATATATGTTAAATTATTTTGTACGGGGAAAATTTCGCTTCCGGACAAAAGATGTGGGGGAAAATTTTTTATGTATGTAAATGTTTTCATTTTTTTTTTTAATTTTAGATCTAAAAATACTTACCTACTCAGAGTTCACTGATTTCAGGATATTACAATAAGCGTAAAAATGCTACAGCAATGCGGGTTACACCAAAGCAAAAAGAGTGTCATTAGTGGCATAAGTGTTATGTCGGCTTGACCCAGTGCCGGATCTAGAGGGGTGGGGCAAGAGGGGTACGTGCTCCGGGCAGTATATCAAAGGGGGGGCTGGCTGGTCCCGCCTTGGGACAGTTCAGAAAAATAATATTCGCCTAGAAGATGCTAATTCGGTTAATCATGAAAGTGTAATCAAGTTCTGGCTGAGAGAAAAACCATTAATATTATTTTGTAACGTAAAGCAAATTATTGCAAATGTTTTGAATGCCGTTACAATTTTGGGGGTGATAAGTGTTATTGAATTCCTTAACATGTAAAGCAATTATCCTCTAAGCTTTTGATAGGAGTGTCCACCCACACATTTCAAAAAATATGTTTGCCATAATGTTGTCTGTTCGAGTAGAACGCAATGTACGGAACAAGAAATTTTCTTGTTACAAGCAACTAGAATGTACCGTACATGACAATGTAGGCAACTTTCGCTGTGGTAATAATACAATACCTGACAGGCAAAAAGTGCTTCTTCAAGTAAGATAAGGTTAGTAAGTGTGCCGTGCTCTCAGAAAAATTTGTCTTGTGTTGTGACTGTTTAGAAGTAATTTTCGCAAAATCCAACCAAGTACTTTAAGCCTAACCAAACAACAAAGCCAACATTCGACGCATGTTACATATTTTTCAGGCAACAAAATGTTGTTGGCTCAAATACATACATGCCTCACCACACACGAACGTATTTATACGTATATATTATTGAACTGTACCAAACCTTTTCTATGTGTACACTACACAACTAGCTAATATCAGTCTTTATGTCAAATCATCATATTCAAATTGCACCAGTCGCTGTTACTTAAAACATGTAATTCTTGATGTCTACGTTACAGAAAGCATTCAACTTTTCACACACTAGTCGAGCTTAGTTACCAAAGACGTCGACGTTCACATGCCAGCACTCCCGTTGTCGCACTCTTCTTCGCCAATGATCATCGACATACACCACGTCAAATATTCGCCTTACGTAACACCTGCTCCAAGGCCTAGACATTCACTGCCGACTAAATCACATGGCAGCAGATTTTATAGAGGGCGCTACCCCGCTCTGACAGTCCTTATGGCTCCTATAATTAGAGGAATATCTAATGGGGGAGGTTACCCGCGAACAAGACGCAACATCTCAGATCTGAGAGACGTACGCTCGTAGACATTTGCAGAACTCTGAGGGATGACATTACCTTTACTGGGCGGTAAGAAGCGCTTTAGTTTAAGTATAACCACGCCAGACTAGAGCTTTTCGTGCAACTTTAAATAGGCGTTTAATAGAGCACAAGTCGCCTATCACGCGCTTAAATGGCGTTGCAGTGTGTTTGTAAATACTTTTTTTACGAAACTATTCCACGCGTGCTCACTATGTCAGTGTACGAAAAGAAAATGCATAGCATCACGTCAATGATAAAAATCATTTCAGAGCCCCACAAAATGGCTAAAAGCAGCTTTTCTCAACATGTTATATCTGAAAAGCTACTCACGGGATTCGTGTGGAAACAACTCTATAAACCTACATTGTACATTTCTTACGTTTCCCTAATAAAAATATGTGGTAACCACTAAAAGTGTCAGTCAGGCGAGTGTTCTACGATACCACTGCACGTTGTTGGTGTCTTGTTGTAGAGGTGATACCGCACGAGATGAGCCGGTCAGCATCGTCCTGGGCGCCGTGCCTCACTCACGCCACTAACGCACGGCCAGTAGGTATCTTTATTCTTCTCGTCTCCTTCAGTTTCAGTAAACGGTAAAAAAGAGCACAAGTATCGTTAAATTTTAATATGATTTGTGCCCTTTTTATCGCCCACCAAAACCATACAATGGAGAAGTGACGGAATGCAAGGTTGGGAAAGACCCTGAGAAAACCCACCGCATCAACGGCATCGGTGCTGCCAGTGACCCTGATAAAAAGTGCCACAATGGCACTGGCGGGCGGCCTAGTATCCGTAAACATTCTGCACAATGTTACATAACGGTAGATATTGACGTAAATGACAGCAGTCCGGCCAGCCAGCGATGGTTCTCGGCTTGTTGAGGGGCGGCGTGGTGTGTCGGCTCTGCGTGCACGTGGCTTTGTAACAATATATTCAGTGCACGCGCGGATGAGTTACGAGACGTACGAGGGTTCGGCTCTCTAGCGATGAAGTTCTGAACTAACAGCAATAGTACAGTAACCATGGCCGGGACGATGACACGCTCAACTCTAGCCACGAACATGTGTACAAGTGATTCATGATAAAAGGAGCACTTTTGAAACCCTATCGACTTTCTCCCTTTCAGATAATTTGTACATTCCTGCCACTGTTTAGTGTGAACAAAGTAGCTTAAGTAACAATACAATTGTATACGTTGTACCGTGCTCAATATTTTACATACGAAGACAAAATAAATAATTTTTGTTGTTATTATTATTGTACACACGACGGTCTTAAGAAGAGTAGGACACTTTATTGCAAATCACCTATACTATAAAATAAATCCTGTCCGTATGGACTTCTATACCAATGAATATTCAATAACAAAGAGTCCGCAAGCGTCTCTCTCTCTCTCTCTCTCTCTCTCTCTCTCTCTCTCTCTCTATATATATATATATATATATATATATATATATATATATATATCTGAACCTACACTTCCTGCTTCCCATGCCACGCAGAAGAGGCAGCTCGTTGGTCTTCGTCTGTGCCGAAAACTGTCGGAAATTGATATTTTCCTCTTTCCCCCCCCCCCCCTTTTTTTTGAGCTTTGCATCCATTTACAAAAAAACAGTATATTTTTAATTAATTTAATTCTAGACCCTACTTATTAACGCGGTCACGTACTAAATGCTTTAACTACACTGCATATTTTAAATAAGAATTTTTGACTAACTATTTAATGTTTCACCAATGTGTTACTGTATGGGGGAAAAAAGCATTTCTCAAATTAATCGGTCAATTGAGAAATAAAAAACATAAATAAAATTTCTACCGAAATGAGTTGTGGGTGTCACAATTTAGTACAGAGGTAGTACACGTATTTTTTTTTAACCACATTAAGCTTAATTTACGAGGCGAGTGTAGCAAGGCCATGAACTAGAAGTTCATTTGAGAAACACCATATTTCACTCACTATCTCTGTCTCTGTACAAAATTATAACACCCACAACTAATTTTTGGCAGAAAATTGACACATGCTGTTTCACAAATTACTGATTTAAATATACTACCGGGGATTCCGCACATGTGAAACATTTCCCTGCACTCTAACACAGCTAATAATGGCCTTGTACCGACTGCTGCATCTCAAAATATACGCGCCGCATACATCCGAAAATACACTAGAGTGGTGTATTGGACGTTGCTACACGCAGTAGAGAGGGGAGGGATGGGCGTTCAGGTGTAAGGAACTTACTTTAAATGCCAAAATTAATTATATTAGTTTATTTTTAATTTTCTTATAATTTTTAAGGTTAAACTATGATAAATTTTTACGTCTACGTTGTTGTAAGATATAGAGACAATTTATTTGTTATTGTATATGTAGACAATGAAATACATATTACCATATTATTAAAATAAATGTACAATATCTTAACAAAAGTAAGTTGCTGACCGTACGGAAATTTAAACCTTCTGAAATAAAGCTGAAACTTTTCTTTTTACAGTTAGTATTTATTTTACTAGCCTGATTACATGGAAATGAAAAGTTTACGATTACATTTCTACCCGCCCGGACACAAAAATAACTTGTGAACGTGTGGAGATGAGTAATAAATGCTAACAGTACAGGCGTGTTCCATGACTGCGTATTCAAACGTATGAATGACAGAAACACGTAGATCTGTGAGTGCCGCTATTCACCAGGAATTTACCTGAAAAGTATAAATTTTTATCCTGCTTGGTCTGCGAGGCAGCGGAAACGAACCTACTTTGCCGTTGTCTCTCTCTCTCTCTCTCTCTCTCTCTCTCTCTCTCTCTCTCTCTCGATTACTCTCTAGATTACTCTCATATAAATCTCAGTTACAAGCTAATATTCACAACTTGCTTAAAAAAAACTTAAATTATTTTGCGACTCTAGTTACGAAACAAACGTCTCGCAAACTTAGGTTCAACTTATTAAGATGAATAGATTTTTAGAACGTACGTAAATAACAACATAGTATTATTAAAACAATTCGTTTATGTTGTAATTATTATTTACAAAAGATAATTCATAGGGGGCATATTTCGGTAAGCGCTCAACATCGAGGTCTTTAGCGCTGGTGAGGGGTGACATGAGGTGAGTATGGAGCAGCACCGGTATGAAGGGGCGGAAGAAACAGGAGATCTCCGAGAAAACCCGCAGATCAACTACATAGTCCGGCACGATTCCCACATGCGAAAATCCGGGGACCAACCTCGCCGGGAATCGAACCCGGATAGCCTCGGTGGGAGGCGATTGGTCTCACCATTTGGCTACAGCGGCCTCGTTAGTAATAGGGAATGCAGCCTTCTAACCCTCGCTCTTTAGTTTTGCAGTGGATTCGAAAATATATATTTTTAACGCAAATTAATACATAATCAAAAATTCATTCCTTTAGTTTTAACAATTATACATCATCGTATGTATCTGAATTTTCTGTTGCAATACGTGCACCAAACGAATTTTTAGATTTTTACCCCTGAAATATTACATATTTTGTTGTCAAAATAAGCCAAAATTAGGGAAAGTAATTTTTTTGCTAGCAAACGGTACATTATTAAAAAAAAAAACGCTCTGGAGAAATTGTGTATCGTATGACTGTACGCAGACTCAAATTTTTTCAAAGCATTTGGTTAAACAATATTCGAGTTATTTGCAATTGTTCGAAATAAATTAAAGATAACGGCCTAAAATCTCACAATAGCTACATACGAAACTTATCAAACTGTTGCTTAAAAATATTGTATTAAGTACGCTTCCTATCTCAGTACTCTAGCGAGATCACGGGTCGGGATTTGCGTACAGAATTATATTCGATAGAGCTGAGTCACCGTTCACTATATCGTTTCTAGGGAAGCGAACACCATATTCTCTGCATTCAAATAAGGAAACTATTGCTACAACAATTAAAATGTGGAAAACAGATTGCGCGGAGGCGTTTTCCAAGTGTTTATTTAGTCCACTCTGAAACCGTCAGTGGTGGCATGTATTAAGTTCTAAAGCTGCAGGAGCACATCTAATACGCCGGCTGTTCACGAAAGTATGTTACAAGTTTTTCGAGATAATTACTTGCAGAAAATGAGGTAAAGTTATTTAATGAAAGTTTTTGATAACGCAAATCTTAAGGAAGAAATTCGCGATTGAAAATTTACGTTGAAAACCAACATTCGTTTTTATTAATTTTTTAATTGCCATGAGAAAACAAAAATTTTACGGGTGTGAAATAATAATTATATCATCTGCAATGTGTAATAAAGTGGTTTCGAATGCCTTTCACCTTCAGCAGTTTTTGCTATCAAGTTTTTTTGGCCTAGAATTTTATATATTTTTTTTGTATTATGACACAGTTTGTAGCAGGAGGCCCCAATGTAAAAAATGTTGCCTTGTAGCAACACCGTCAAGTGAACCGTTTTAGAGAAAATATAACGTAAAAAATCTGGAGCCATACAGGTAGGCAACATGCGATACACAGATATTGTTATTGTTGGTTTTGTTATTATTATTATGATCATTATTATTATTATTAGTATTAAAACACACCCGCAATATCATTACTTATTTCTCCTTATACAAATATTAGCTTTCAATGTCAGTTTTCAACAGCGAATTTCTCCGTTAAGATTTGCACCAACCAAAAACTGTCATTGTGCAACTTTACCTTACTTTTACAAGGAATTATCCGGAAAACTTTGTAACGTACTTTAGTGAGAACTCAGTATTCTGACAGGTTATTCCTTATATATACTCACTTACGTCAAAGCTTTGCGGTGGCAGCGACCGCCACCTATCCGCGCGTTAGAGGCTGAGAAAAGACGGCGCTATAAGGGCGATCTTGAAGTGCTCATCAAATGCCGACTCACCACTACGAGCCAATCGCATAACTGTACCGTGCAACATTCCCGCCGATCCATTTTTATCATGGGACTTTAAGCGGTGACTATATGATTTTATTGCTGGAAAGTCTGTAGCAAAGTTCGGCTCGGCGCACGTCTCAATCTGAGTTTCATATACAACCGGTTAGTACATTTTGAACAACTGCAGTTTTAAATTGTCTTTTATTAGCAATGTTGGAGGATTTCTAATGAGCATGGTGTCATTACAACATTCATTTTCGTGCGTTGCCACAATAGACGCATGTGGAATAGTTTCCTTAAAAAAATGTTTACGGACACACTGCAGCACATTTTAAACGCGCGGTGGGCGGCACCCTTATTAAGAGTATCGTACCACTGTTCTTTCTAATTTTTACGATTTGGTTCTCAAACATGCGTACAAAACAACCATTTCAGACCGAATCATATCACAGCTGCCAAATAATACGTTTATTTTTAATCGTCCAGGTACAATCTCGACTTCTGGTTGATAACAGTAGATAACTAGGGCGAACTGAGCGCGTGCTAAGCCCGCGAGAGCAGTGAGGTTAAATTTCGCCCAAGTTTAACCAAGGTAACTCCCGCCAGACCGCGAACGAGCAGACGCCAAGACAGTGAGAGGGGGAGAGAGAACCCTTGGGTTTTCGCAAGGCTGCGATTAGAGTTCAAATTCCCGATCGATGCGAGTACATTATTGAACGTGTTTGGAAGCACGGCGGAAGTTGCCTCGCGCCAGGGGGGCCACGCACGGCGGCGATAAGGCCTTCCTGCGCGGGGAAAACAGCAGGCGCTGGTTCGAGTCCCGCGTGTTTGTATTCTCCGCGGGGCGCGGCGACCGAGTTTACTTTTCCGGGCGGCGACCGGCAATATTTCACAGGAGCGCGCACCGCCCTTGCCCGGAGCACGTCCCTCTAAAATCCCACCCCCTCGACGACAGCACGGCGCGGTCGTTCGCCAACTCGCGAGCGCCCGTTCGTCATTTGTCTGGCGGCGGGAGATGGGCCGGCCATTATGTGACGGCCTCGCATCCCATGAATTTGTCACGAAGTTTCCCCTGGCGAAGGCCTGCCCGAGTGAGGAAGGGCTGGTGAGGGAGAGGGTGGTTGCCATCGGCCCTCTGGCTCGAGCCGAACAATGGCCGTGCCGCGGCTTAATTAGTCCGCCCGCCGCTCCCCTCGCCGTAGTCTCCTCCTGGACCTGGTGAAATATATGAACCTTCCTGTAGCAATCCTCGCGGGGATGTGCGCGTCGTGGCTCGTAAAAACTTCATCGCACCGTGTCACTCGCGTCCGAGCTGTGTTTCCGCACTCCGTCTCTCTATATATAGTATCTCCCTGTGTCTTTCCCTCTCGCGGCTGAGATGGCTGGGGGTTCGGTCACCTGTACAGTGGGCGATGTCCTCACACAAGCAGTTCCGTTACCAGCCTACAAGAGCACGAGTGCACGGCCTGTGTCGTCACGCGCATGAGCTGCACAAATACTTTATTTATTTAGATATGCAAAATTCAAGAATATACCGATTTACAATTTGCCGTATGTTATAGGCCTACACACACTATTTAGAAGTTTAAATGTAATAATAAGTAATAATATTACAAAAATGCATCTACATGTCACACAGAAAAAAATTTATAACTGACAAAATCCTAAACAAAGAGAAAAAATATAAAAATAATACCTATGTTAAAACAAGTGTTCTACATATACGTTCCTAGTAATAATGTATAATTAATTTTCCATTTCTAGTATACAGTTGTCGACTGTATAATATCTACTGTACTATTGCAAATAAATGGGAAATATGTGATAAAAAAAGGGTGGAATAGTTTACACATTGAGCATAATTAATATCATATCTGCAGCCGAGCATCAACTTTTTGTTGGATATCAGGTGGGTATCACTTGGTGCATGATGTCACAGTTCATGTAACTAAACCTCCTACATTCCGAGAAAAATAAAACCCGCCAGTCAACGTTCCAAGCGAAAAACCGGAATCGAGCCCAACACTGTTAGCCGTCTGACGACCATACCGCCACGGCCCTCACAAAGTCGAAGTGCTATATACAGTCAACCTTGGTTCGTGATAAAAGGCAAGGTAAGTGGGCTAAGTCTCGTCGACAGCGAGGTCATTAGAGACGGTGACATACAACTTGACAAAATGACAGGAAATGTGAGAGTACTCGGCCATGGCCTTTGCTAAGGAACCACGCCAGTATTCGCCTGGAGCTATTTCGGGAAACCATAGAAAACCAAAATCAGGATGACCGGAGCCGGGGATCAATAATGGGCCCTCCTGAATGCGAAACCAGCGTGTTACAGTTGCGCCACCTCGCTCGGCTTGGTTCATAATAAAAAAGGAGTTAACCATAGCTTACAAGTATATTACACGCTGGTAAAGCCAGTGAATTTTGGTGAGGATACTTTTACACCAACTTGATTCATTGCCTTATGTACTTCGGGAATGTGTCTTTTTGCAGAGGCGTCACTCATTTGACTGTGCCAATTAGAATAAGACTACTGCAAAACTACACTCCTGTGATTTGCTGGTAGAACCCCGATACAAGTGAGAGTTAAAACATCCAATCACTGGCCATGAAGCAGAACTGCATATGTTCACGTAAAGCAATGAAACAAGCAAGCATCACACTGGATCTACTCACTGGTGAATACTGCTTTAAATTACCTGTTTTGCATTCGTCATTCCGAGAAAGTCTTATGGGTAGGGCCACGATTTTACGCGAAAACATTTTTGCCCCACTTTGTTTCAGTGTCCCACGTACACATCGGCAGCTCTGATTCATGGTTCGTGTCATTGTTCAGACACGTTTCTCATTTGACTGCACCAATTATAACACGTACCCGTACGTCTGTAATTAGCCAGGGCAAGCGAGAGTAAAATCATACTATCACAGGCGATGTAGCAGAACTGCAGATGTGTACATGACGCATTGAAACAAAATGTTGCAAAAATCTTTGTGCCATCAAATCGTGGGTCTACTTAGGAGTAGGGACTGGAAAATGTCTCGAATTCAATGACATGTAGGCAAGAATCCATTGTACTACGTATACTCAAGCCCCGACTATTAGTCAACTAGCTGCTACTCAGTGGAACAGCAGACAATGAACGAATAGAGAATAGACGGGGCTTGAGTATGCATAACTAGAGCCACGATTTTATGGTGAAAAGATTTTTGCAACATTTGGTTTCGATGCGTCATGTGCACGTTTACAGGTCTGCAACATCGCCCGTAATTGGATACTTTTACTCTCACTTGCCTTGGCAAATTACAGACGTAAGGAGTCACAATAATCTTATTCTGATTGGTGAAGTCAAATGAGAAACGTGTCTGAACACAGACACGCTGTCAATAACCATGAAGCAAAGCTGCCGATGTGCACGAGACACACTGAAACAAAGTGGGGCAAAAATCTTTTCGCGACAAAATCGTGACCCTATGCATAACATAATAGATTCTAGCCTGCATGGTATTGAATTCGCGAAATTTTCCAGTCCCAACTTATGAGTTGAGCTTGACGGCGGTGATCGGTTGCGACCATGGGCGACATTCATGATCAATTGTTCCAACCACAGATGTGGGTACACTACGTGCGAACAAGACGTTGCTCGTGTGTGCGGTTTATATGCGACATACAACATTTCCAGTGATAAGGCCATGCTAGTAATGTTTGTAACAGTTTACACATACCTTCGCTTATGTTAATGGGTACGTATATCACCTTCACTAATAAGTAGGACAATGAACATTTCGCGAAAAGAATTTTGCCCCAGTTTGTTTGAGATCCTAACGTACACATCTGCAGCTTGGCTTCATAGTTATTATCCATAGTCGTCATTTATTTAACTGAGCCAAACATAATTATGTTAGTGCGACACCACATGTATGTTATTTACAGGTAGAACCCCAAAACACGCGATAGTTCAACATCCAATCACTGACTATGAAGTAGCACATAAGGCACTGAAACAAACTGGAGCAAAATTATTTTCGCCCTACTAATAAGATGCAAATTGAAGATATTAAGTAATGTCATGTGGACAAATTAAGTACTTGCCTTATAGATGTTTTTAGAAACACTGCGCTGTAATTAGACCCAATATTTTGCATAATTTCTTTGGCGTGTGACTCAGACAGAAAAATACGATGTTACATTTTTAAAATGTTGTAGCAGGTTATACTTGGTATCAGTTGTCTTAAATTTTTAACGCTAGCAATTCGCAACTATGAAAGTAATTAGAGAGCACCCCACGCTTTTTTTTTTTTTTTTTACATTTTAGTTATTTTTGGTCAATGGTTTTACTAGAAATTAAGCTTCAAATATTTACTTATTCTAAATTGTGTGACATCCAATCGCTGTTGAAAAAATCTTTGTTTATATTTAAAGATAATTTTCAACTTTTCAGTTCATAATGTTACTTTTTTAATATTCTTAAATATAATGCTTTGCTTAAAACCAAATTGAAAATATTTAAGCAATTATTTATTTAAAAATTGCACGTTTAAGATATTGGTTTTAAAACTATTTTTTTGTCGCAGTCAGATATTATTTTTCTTTTCTTGCAATTGATAAGAATACCGGGTCATAGGTATAGAATTATTGTATTATCCTCAATTTTTAATACACGAGCCAAATTTCAAATAATTTGGGAGTTTAGAAATTGGTGAAAATTTAATTAAAGTATTCGATTACTAACATACACTACATAAAATCATTCACTTCGTTCGTTCATTATGCATACATAACTACATACAGAAGAAGTTAGTAAAAATCGTGCTGAAAAGCACTTTTGTTCGTCGTTATTATGTAGTGAATAGGTAGTTCAGAAAATTTGACGCACTTGTTCACATATTCACGACTAGTAAATAACTAAAAAAATGTTGCGTCTAAAAATTGTTGCACGTATCGAATGTAAATTATAAACCATACCATAAACAACTATACTGAAAATTTTTATTACAAAAAAATTCACATTCTTACTGCCGCCGTTAAAAACATTCGTATTTTCTACCACATGTTGTGATCACTTTGAAAGGAATATGTTTTTCGAAAAATTAAGAAACTTTATGATAGTTTTATACTGCCCAGTTTTTGTAATCAAAGACTTGATAAAAATCATTTTTAAAAACAATATAAGGTGTGATTTCTTTGTAACGCTTGTGCACGAAGCAGGCCGAGATGAATGAGGTGGCGCCGGCAGTGATTCGGAATTGCGAGTCACATTCCTGTCGTGCCCGCTTCAAGAATGCACAGGACCCCGGGGGGGGGGGGGGGGGGTAAGGATGGAAGGACAGCGGAATCCGGGGCAGGAAGTCGGAATGCCGGGAGTGTCCGCGAGAACCTCTACTTGCTGAGGCCGGACACAGAAAACAGAACCCGCGACATGAAATAACCTCGACACAACTTACACCTGTTGTACCTGCTCTGGACGCAGATTCATGAAAGGTCAAATAGGTACTTTCCAGAGCTAAGCTAAGTTTTCCTGCTCAGACAACTACAATCTTTCAGTCACTTACTAAGGGCGTTCAAGTGGGGAAAAATCACTATTTATTTGTGAGAAATAGTGTTTGTATTGTAGACGTTATTTGGAAGAATATTTTCCTCTTACAAAAAATTGTCTCAGTTTTCCCACAATGACATTTCTAAGTCAAAATTTGCATCTTTTTCATTCTTATAAGGCGCATAAACAATACCATACTTGTATGCTGACATTTTGATTTTTTTTTTGGTTTGCAAAAAATTTTTAACGAAAATGTTTTGCAATGAGTTTTTATACATGTCAAGCAGTAGCAGCCAGTGCCATGTGATTTTAATGTAATTTTTTTTCATTCCATTATGTTTATTGCATTTTGCAGTTTACACGAACGAAAACCATGCACATTTTTACTATGGGGAAACTGTCTGAGCTATTTTCTTGACAAAAAATAATTTACTCCCAAGTAATGTCTACAAAACTAACGCCATTGCATACGAATATAAAACTATAATTTCCCTCCACTTGAACACCTTTAATGGTTCTTGCCTAAGCTTATACAGCCAAGTAGGTTACGTGAAAATACAATGTCAGTTGCTTCTGAATGGAATAATATTGACTAAAAATAACTCTACCAAGCAAGATATGTGTTACTGAAATTCCTGGAAGAAAATTGCTATCTAACGAAGTTTGCAAATTTTTTTTTCCATTTTAAACACAATATCTAAAACATAATTTTAAAAAATACATATTTCACCACAACATTATTAAACTTTTCTATCATAATAATTCTCAAGAATGTGTTACGTTACGCTTTGTTTAATCACATTGTCTTTAAAATTAATCCACTGAGAGTAAATTATTGTCATATTTGACTTTCCAAATAAACTCCGTAGCTGCAAACTAGGCAAACCACTTAATTTTATTGAAGGGAAGTCTGTAGCTAAGTTCACTGAGCGTTTCTACCCGAGTTTCGTATTCATCCAATTAACACAGTTTGAAGTACGGCAGTTTAGCTATGTTGGAAGGGTTCAAAAAATGATGTCCTAACAATGACATTTCGTTGTTGTCCGAAGTGTTTTTTTATTTTCATACATTGGTATAATGGTCTCATGTGGAATAGTTTCGTAAGAAAAATTTATTTACGAATGCATTACACAGCATTTGAAGCACGTGGTATACGGTATGCTTTCAAGTGGGGAAAAACCATATAATTTTATAATTGTATAAAATAGTGTTAATTTAGTAGACGTTACTTGAGATAACATTTTTATCTTTCAAGAAAAATTAAGTTCAGCCAGTTTTCCCACAGTGACATTTCAAAGTGAAAATTTGCATATTTTCCTATATACAAAACTTGAAAACCAGTAAACGTATTGAAATTAAGAAAATCACACCAATAAACCATGTCACAGTCTACAGGTTTAAGCATATATAAACCCATTATAAAATAGTTCTGTATTTAAGATAAACTGCTAAGAGTAACAAAAAATTAAGAAAATTTTTTAATTTTTTAAATACAAAATTTTTTGCATTGGGTTTTTACATGCCTAAAGCAGTAGCTCGGGACATGTAGTTACTACGAGAACTATTTCATTTCAGTTTTCAGTATTTGTATGAAGTAACAACATGCAAATTTTGACTTTAAAATGGCATTATGGGAAAACAGGCTACGCTATTTATATTTGTAAGAGGAAAGTGTGCTCTCAAGTAACGTCTAAAAAACTAGCAATATTTCATACAAATGTAAGATTTTAATTCCCCCCCCCACCCACCTTAAGCACCCATAAGTGTCTGATTTCGTAAAATCCTAAAATTTGTTAGACATTCGTATGGCTACCCCACAGAGATTTTCATTTAAACTATCGATAGCCCTTCGGGTTCGAGATACATTTAACATTAATCTTAAACACATGTCATCTCTTTATCACCCCCTTATGACGTATCCTCGACGAGAAAACAAACGAAAGTTGAGGCTTTGCACCTGGAGGTGATAAAGTAAGTGGTGTGCAAGCAAGAGTCGACCTTAACAGAAAGCTTAGTCGTTTTATTATATGTGACTCTGTAGCAAAGTCAAATAAACATCTTAAATGAAGTTTTAAATGTATGCGTCTCGTATACTTTAAGATACAGCAGTCTGGTAAACCGGTATTAGCTCCGCTGAGCGGCATGGAAATGTCTCCAATGTGTATATTCATTAAAATATTATTCTATCTTCTGGAATAAGACATTTATAGGTCAAAACCTTGGGGAAACGTTTAAGATTTTCGCCAAAAATGCTTATTTCAAACACACTGCAGCGCAGTCATATTCTTGGTTTGATGCGCGAACGATAAGGTTCAGCTTGCCATACTCGACAGTAACAGCTTCGCTTCTGTTCACTGTGCACCAAACGTGATGTGCTTTCGTTTTGCTTTTACTATTAGACTCTTAAGAGTGCGTAGTATAAAGATAAACAAACGCTGAAAACATAAATTGATTTCTACGCTTTTTTCGAAGCCAATATGGATAAAATACTCAATGACAATCCGAGATAATGGTATTTGCCAATTTTACGAGTAAATATTTATCCAGGCTTACTAATTCGTTACGCGTGTACTCTTACGCCGCAGTTAAGTGCACGAGGTTCCGGCGTCAGAAATTGTGCCTCAGAAGTTCGTAACACTGGAAACAATTTTGTTTAAAACGTTAGCTAAAAGTATTGTCTAGGATTGCTATTGTTTAATTTTCGCAAATTGACTTCAAGAAACCCACAGTTATAGATTAATGCTTTTAGCGTTGAATTATGTACCACGCCCTCTTAAGCGCTACTATAATGATATTTGCGGAAAGTTTGAAGCAAAGTCTAACGCATGATTAAAGTGATGTGTTTTTACCAATCCTGGGGGTCTTTGTGTGTGTATGCAGCAGTCTATAAAAGCCGTTTCCAACCATTTTAAGAGACCCCAAAAATCATGTTTCTAAAAAGTGTGCTGTATTTTTTAAATTATAGAAACACAGATTCAAGTGTGTGTTTTTTCGTACATAAACGTGTTTCGTGTATAAAAGAATAAACGTGGCACGCTACAACACCGAACTAGCGCCACGTACATAACCTTCTTAAAAGTGAAATATACTATTTAAGCAAAAATGTGTTGGCAAAATTTTACTTGTCTGAAATATCTGTGTGGCTGCAATTTACATTTTCCCAATTCTCCCTCAAGAATGTACACATAATTAATACGACTTCGTCTGTGTATGTTCGATTCACATAGATGGTGGAAAATCGCGAGAATCATTCCTGCCAACGTATTCTCAAAACCAGTGTGTGATTGTTCGATGGTTGTGTTCCACGGTGTAGCAGTTCACAGGAAAATCAGAGACGTTCAGTTGTACAGCACCAGAATTAGTATAAGTCCAGTCAAATACAGATCCAACATTATCGAAAGTGAAGTACGCAAATGAATACATTGCATAGAAGACTATTAAACAGTCAACTATGCCCACGACAAATCACAAATCATATATTCGTTATTTTTACTATTGCGTGACCTGCACCTTAAAAATTGTAAAACCATCAAACATTAATATTCAGTTTATAAAATATATCAACGGTAAAAATTGCAGTTTCAGCGAAAATGAAACATACGCGAATGCCTTTTCTGACAATTTTCCTGAGCAAAAAAAAAAAAAAAAAAAAAAAAAAAAAAAAAGTCATCTTGTATCACCGGTCCAGCCTCGATACCTTGACGAGTCTTCTTTTGAGCGTGAAGAAAGTACAATATAAAAGTCGTTTACTCTCTCCTAATTTTTTTTTCTCTCTGGGACATGTACCTTATCTTGTGTATTATATTATATATAGTGAAGTTACTGTTACTCTTGAAAAGAATTTTATTTTTCACGCACACTGCAAAACTAATATGAAATGTATGGTTCCTAAATTAAAAATGAAACAGTAAAGCAAGTAATAGAAGATCTGAAAACCCGGCCGAGGTTCCTTTAAATGGAATTAGTGACAATTAACGCGTGAGTTTATCCAACATGCAGCAATGTCACTATTCTGTTTCATATTTTCATTTATGTGTTTCCCAGTGACGTCTTTATTCGCAGTTTCTTTAAAAGGTTAACATATTAAATTTAGTGGACACAGAGATATAGTCTTTGAATGTTTCTTGCAATGGGACAGAATGACAAACTGTATTATTGTGGGCATACGATATTGCAATATTATGTTGTACCAGAAATTTTAGAAAGAGACTAAGAAAATAAAAACAATGAAATACGGAAAAAAAAAAAACCGAGTTTGCTGTAGTCAACACATCCATAAACCAAAACAACAGAACATGAAAGACCCCATAAGGAATTAGTCAACAACAAATAATAAAGGTTGTTTATCATTATTTTTCCCTTTATTATTTTTTGTTGGCTAATTCCTTATAGATCTTTGATGTTCTATTGTTTTGGTTTATGGATGTGTTGACTACAGCCAACTCGGCTTGTTTTCTCTTTTTTCGTATTTCATTGTTTTTATTTTCTTAGTCTCTTTCTAAAATTTCTGGGACAACATAATATTGCAATGGCGTATATCCACAATAATACAGTTTGTCACAGAGATAATGCCTAGAGCTACGTATCAATTTGGCCTTACACAATCCAATTTTTTTAAAAAATATTACAGTGATATGATGGAAGTAAAACGGTCCATGTTTTATAAATACACTGATTTAACAGGGAGAAGCAGTTATCACAATATCTTCATTCTTAGCAACGAAACTCCTCATCCCCTCGTCTTTCTTCGCAATTTTTACCGTTTATTTTTAATTAATGTCAAGCTTAAAGTTAGAGTGAAAGTAAAACAGTAGTCTATAGTTACCGAACCTAACACTCTGGAAATATTTTCTATCGGGTAGAAATAAACTTAGATTCTGAACGGAATATCGTGATTAGATATTTCTCGAACATAAAACCCAGCACCAGTGTAGTCACAACATGTCATGTTCATGAACTTCAAAGAGTGTACGAAAAAAACAGGACGAAATAAAATGTTTGTTTTTCATGGTTCAGGAAGGCCAATAACAACGAAACTTGCTGTAGGGCGGATCGCGCTGCCCGCACTGCCCTCAAGGACCGTTATAATGTCGCTTTTGCTATAAAAAAAAGGCTTTGATCATCCGCTCCACATTGTTCTATGATTAGAACCGCTTGTTCCTTGGCGTTAGATAGCCAGATGGATATTTAAATATCCAAGAACCCAAATGAGGGGATCTTTACATAAGCGAGTGCATCAAGTTATTAAATTATTCACGTTTTCCGGTATCGAAGGACTGACTCAAATTAAAATTAGGCTTTTTTTCTGAATGACAAAACTACTGTACTAAGGAAAAACATCTGAAACACTTTTTTCTGTTACGTATATCTACAAGTGTATGTGGTTCAGATACAACTTTTCCCTTTTCCCTGCAATACCACCATGATAAAAACTTGTGCTACATGGATGACAAACTATTATATAACTTCTCTTCTAATATTTTCACTTAAATCTACTTGATATTTTCAGTACTGCCGGGTTAAACACTGATGAATGGCACAAGATACCAGCACAATATCTCATAATTAAAAATTCTAAATTCTTGAAGAGGTGGTTTCAGGCTAATCATGTTAAAAATAAACTACTTTCCTTTGCTTCATGTGCCAGACATTATGTGTACTCTCTCTCTCTCTTTATTTATTTATTTCCTGTCTAAGGATTTTAATACAAATGTAAAGGCAACACGTAACATTACTCAGGTACAGAATCCATTGAAAAGCGATTCTTGATTAAATATAGATTTTGCTCCAAAAGTTAATTAATGTAGCATGCAGTGGTGTAGGCCAATATCTGATTTAAATTACAGAATTAATTCATCACAAAGACTGTTCTTGTCATTTCGAAACGAAATATAAAAGTAGTTCAGTTGTTTGCTTCCAGTAAGCGTAAGTTCCTCTAGGGCATCTCGCTTATCTTATTTTGTATATTATTTCTTCGGTCAAGGTGTCATTGCTGAATCAAGACCACTGTTAAGATTATGTGCGAGTGCGCGCTTATATATGCATATGTGTGTGTGTGTATATATATATATATATTAAAATGCGAGCTGGGAACTGGGGAAGGGGGAGGAGGTATGATGGTAGAGAGTCCATGAATTTGGATAGTTACAATAGTAGCCTGAGGCTTTAAAAATCATATGAAACAAAAAATAGTTACAATTAATTATGTTTACGCTACCAACATAAAATTAAAATCTCGTCACAATAGCATTATTTGAAGCGGTGACTTGTTTTATTGTTGCAGATGGGCTGGTGACTGACATCGTGCAAGCTGACTGCGAGAGAGGACAGCTGGCGAGCGAGTGAAGACACGCAGAGAGAGCGCGAATGTCGGCGCGGGAGAGGAAGCGCGAATGGCCTCTCTCGTCTAGGAATGTGCGCGAGTCGCCGCTACAAGAACATCCCGGCATCTACGACGAGCGCCAATCATGTGAGAGGGAAGTTGTCGACCAGTCTCCTGTGTCGCGCACCAAGATAACAACCCGCGCCAGATAAACGTGTTTATTGTCGGAGTCGGTAGGTGGCTCTCGTAGGCGGGCGAGCGAAGCCGTAGGACGGATGTCGCCGTGACATTTCCCCACCCTATTTTTTTCCGGTAGGATGGCGTACGCCGGCCGACTTCAGAGATCGATGTCGTCGCCGGCGCGGGTGATGGACTTCTACTCGAGTGAGGGGAAGGTGGTGAGGAGGGACCAGGAGGGGTGCTTCGGCTGGTGGTTGTCGGATCTGCAGGGCGGGGCGCCGCAAGCGCTCTTCGAGCTACGCGTCGAGCCACCAACGGACGACGAAGACTCGTCGAATCGGCAGGACGAGGCGCCGCACGCGTTCGTCGAGGTACGGGTCGAGGCGCCCACGGACGACGAGGAGTCGTCAACGTCCTCATCTTTCGAGTCGGAGCTAGGCACCCTACTCGGCGACGACGAGCCGTCAGGCTTCCAGTCCTTGTCACTGATGCAGAGCCTGTCGCCGTCGGCAGAGGAGTTGTCGCGCCTCGTGGACCGCAGTTCGCCGACACACAGGACGCTGGGGGCGGTGCTGAAGGTGGAGTGCCCCGACCCGGGGGAGGAGCCCGAGGTGCTGGAGCCGTTGCGGCGTTTAGGCTGGGGGCTGAGGTCCGGCCACGCGGGCGACTGGAAGAGCTCGCCGCGTAGGAAGGCGCTCGACAAGTCGACCAACGAGCTGGAGATCGCCATGCGCATACTGCAAGGCAAGCTGAGGACCATCGAGGACAACCACCGCCAGATGATGATCGACATCGACAGTATACACCGTGACCTGCAGGTACGTCCTAGTACTTGCTGTCGTGTTCTACCTAAGGGGTGCAAGACCAATGCTGACGGTCTATCTCTATGTCTTATCAAACTTAACGGCGCCATATTGCAGCCCATAACATGTGATGTTCTATAGGCCAACCTATGTTTTTTTTTTTTTTTTTTTTTGAGAAAAAGTTACCCTACCCGTACACAATTACCTATCTTCGCCTGCAATATGTTAGCGTTCAATTTGGTCATGTAACAAAAGAACAGCGTAACAGTCTAGTTATTTTTATAACGTCTTTGGTTTTACCCCACCCCTCGCCCGGCAATCCTAAAGTTACCAGCTTCCTTTCTGCGATCTACATGCCACCTCCATGCTTACATTGGTGCGCTGTTCACTGCAGGTTGTTCGCTATAAAATGAACATTTTTTTATATAATCATGTCTAGAATAATTATTAAAAAATAACACTTATTGTAACCTCAGACATTAACATCTTGAGTACAGTAGAATCTGTGCACTAAGATTGTTAGGGTGATTTTCTTATGTTGTGACAGGAAACTATAAATTATACGGAAGGAAAAACTAAGTAGGGTTTCAAAAGTGTTCACTTTATCCAGAACCACTTATAACAAAGCTATCAAAGCCACTGCCTTGGTGGACGTGATTTGCACGTCTGATGCTTAGAAGTGCGGAGCGATAAGGGTGAACCAGCACGCGCATCATGGCCCATCCTAGCCTCTAATAGCAAGTCACTGAACTGTAGTGCAGTCTTCTCGCCGCTGTACCGCCTCTACGAGATATTCAGTATTGAGGCCATCCTTTTATAGAGTGATATTAGGTGTAAAGGTGTCATGTACACGCCTGTACTTTTTGAAAGATTCTGTACTAAGATTTTCGTATACTAAAAAGGAACCGCAAAAGCACCCGTTTTCGCTCTTTTCGGCTGCAAGGAAAAACTGTTATAATAATAGTTAGAGGTGGCGGTTTATCGCGGGAAAACTTGACTGTTTGCTGAGTTTAAACGTACGTTCAGCTTATGAAAGATTACTGGTTTTCACTTGTACGTAGAACTGTTGCCCTATTTGACTAAGTCAATAAGAATCCCGCTATCGTAATATGTGATGTCTTTTATTGGTCTGCAGACAGCTGTGTGTCAGACGTATATCACCCAACCATGGATGTCGCAAGAAACCACAGTGTTTTCAAGGTTATGTTGACACAAAAAATGTTCGTGATATAAAGGGCTAGGAATATTTCGCGGGTTCAACGACGAACATGCTAGAATCCATTATCCTGTGTGTACCGAAGCCCTACCATTTGTCTATTACCTGCTACTCATTCAGACAGCAGACAATGAACGAATAGACGGGGCTTGAGTATGCATAGGACATTGTATTCTAGCATGCAGGTCGTTGAAGTCACGAATTTTTCCAGACCTAGTGATATACCGTCATCTCTAATAATATAGGCTGTTCGGAATAAAGTGAGCACTCAAAAAAGCCCTGCTTAAGTTCTACTTTTAGCCAATTCGTATCTTCCCGCGTGTAATGGCTAACGACGGGCCATGTCTAACCTCTCTGGACACGTCACTTGATGTTTGTGCGTGTAAGATAAATTGTGCAGTCGGTAGGAACATGTATAGTTCGATGAAAAAGTTTATTAATTACATAAAATACAAATACGTCGATTTAAGTTGATTTTATTTCTATAATGTTGTATTTAAATAGGAAAATACACGGAACTACATTCAGCAAATCGCTGCCAACCATACAAGTTATAAGGTAACTATTGAAGATGTTGAATTATATGCAGTAATGGCTGGTGATTTTTTTTTCAAAGGTTAATTAGTGCTTATTTTATTCCGAACGACCTATAGTGGAGAATCAAACATCGGCATACACACATGTGACGTTCTTTGAATGCTGTTGCTAAGCAGGCATTAGTGTAGGGACAGGAAGTTTTCGCGAAAATACTGTTACAAGTTTGAGACATAAACTTTATATGTGGGCAATTCCCATGAGTTCTTTTGGGATAGAGGTATTATAATTATAAATAAAAGAGTTAAATTAAGTACTGGATTTAATAGCTCACAAAGCTACGAAATACACAAAACAGTAATCAACTATAACACTCACAACACAATTAGTTATGCACACAATTACCGCTGTGTCGCAGACACGTTAATTAACTTTGACAATTAAAGCACAAAAAAAATGTCTACCATCAAATAATTAAACAGTACAAATCTCAATAAAATTCAGCCATATATACAAACAACAGTCTTTCAAGTAGTGACAGTGCACAACCTTAATAGTTCGCCGTGGTGATGAATCGTCGTGTGCTGCGCAGCACCCCGAGTGGACCGCTGTCTTCACTCTTGAGGTCTTCGGTTCGACTCCCGTCGCGTACCTCCTTCTTCGCCCGTCAGCCCGCCGTAGCAGTCCTCTTGGTTCGTCCACACTGCTCCGAAGGTAGCCGCCTGCCGCCTCACAGTAGACACTGACGTCACCAAGATGTCTTCACCAGTCTATCTCCACAACCATAGCACCTTCCTCTAACACGACCAATAGCGAACTCTCCGCGAATTTGTCGATTCAGCCCTTATATACTTGGCAAAACCGTAAGGGAATTACCGCATTACAGGGGTCTAAAATTAGACATTCCATCATGTTTCGGATGTGGTTTGAGTCACGTAGGCCGCTTCGTAGGGCAAAAACGCAGTTGGGACAGGTATGACGTAGTTTCTGCGGGATTCCCACCATGAGAAACCCGGGCTTTGAGTCATGGGCCAGCCCTCAAGGTGTTTCGACACAGGCCCCATCTAGCCTGCCCTCAGAAACACAGCATGCAACAATACTTTAGCTCCACTTTATTTCAGTGCCTTACATGCACACCTGCATCTCTGCTTCGTGGTCAGTGATTGGATGTTGTAACTCCTAGTGTCTGGCGGCTAAACCTGCAAATCACAAGCTTGTTGTGTAGCAGTAACCTTGTTTTGCTAAGCACAGTCAAATGAAAGATGACTGTACAAATACACACAGCCAATAGCCATGAAGCAGAGCTACAGATGCTTACGTAAGGCAGTGAAACAAAATGGGGCAAAATATTTTCGCGAAAGCGGCCGGTCCCTAGCTATTACTACAGGCCCGAGTATTTCGCGTATTAATCTGGCAATAGTCTAGACTTCTCAGACCTATACACACACTGGCCAAAGTCAAATATATATTGGCTTCTAACCGTAACCCGTGTTACCAAAACGAGTTGTTTCCCTATTTATCACTGGTTTGCTGTCGTCAAATATGTGTTAAAATAGGTATAATCAGAGGAGTAGTGAAGTATACATTAATGGCTTTCAGCCTGACCTAGAATCAATACGCGAAAACATCCGGTCCCTATAGTTATTACTCACACACGTTGGGCAGTTATCGAATAAACTTCTTTCGGCCGGAGTTTTGCACACCACTTTGTGGCTAGACAGGCGCCACCTTTAACTGCAACTGTCCTGTGAACATGGTTACTCAAATAACTTGCTCTCCTTCCTATACGACTCATTATACAAGCACAGACTGAATAGTAATAGAGACATGAAATGACGTGGCGGCTCATTTGATTGGGCAAACTTCGCCGCTTATTGGCTGCCTGAGGTTTTGATACCAGCCCCTTCTATGTTTGGCTCCTGCATTTTACTGCGGAGAAAAATTAGTTTTTAAGGTGCAAAATGATGCTATTTAAGGCATTTCCTAAACCAAAAAATTTAATATACCACTATAAAACAAAAATGTGTAATATTTTACAGATACTGTATACCAATGACGAGGGAGGAGGGGCCGGGCCCCCTCCAATGTATCCACGCCTGATCGTACCAACTATGTCGCTATAAGTTTAAAACATCGGCACGCTTAATAGAAACATGTTTTTCGGGCCTCTCAAAATCGCTTTAAAAATTCTTTCAGACTGCCGTTCCCAAGAAATACCTAAACAATTTGAAAACATTAATACTGAAACATGCGTTTGACTTATAAACCTATTTCCCGCACATAAAATGAAACGGTCACCACTTTGTAACAACAGGAAAAAGAATGTTCCGCTCTTAGAACCCGTGTATGCACTTCCTCTTAGCCTCTATGCGCAAAGCAGTTAGCTCGTGTAGTCCTCCTTAAATTTATTGAGGAAACGCTATTTGCAGCCATTTTCAGTTTCAAAAATACGCTTTACACATGTAGTTCAGAAAACGGAAACTAGTTTTGCATGGGAAACGTTTTTCTAAAATGCGGCCTTGGACAGTAAAATCGCTGAGAAGTATAAGAGGATCGCCACCAAACTGATACATAAAACATTTTATGTTGGTAAAATGTTTACAGAACTGGTGAAGAAATACTGACGTTAGTTTACAAAAAGCACCAACGTATTCATTCTGTCATCAGACCTATCTGAACAATTTTGTAGTGAAATAATAGTTGACAATGTAGTAAATACTTGTTATGGGATACGAATAACAGTTATGTCCCCATATTCCTTCCCCTCAGATAGTTAAACTTCCTAGGATCACTCGTTTGTATCAACGTGCTATACACGCTTGCACTTAACACATCAAGTGTCTTTCTGTTTGTAAGTAATGTCAGTATTTATTGAAAGTACAGTATATATTCTGTATATCCTTCAGTCTATGAGTTTTGTTAACAGTGTCCGAGATAAACAGTGAATTTAACAGTGTGATACTGTCCACGAGATAAATACGGTATTATTGAAACTCGTAAGAAATTCTCAATAAATTATTAATTAAATTCTATAACTAAACATGAAACAAAACACAAACTACGTAGAAGCCACGCACTACGTTATATTGTGTAAGTAGTGATAAATCATTCGCTGCTGATTTATAACTGGAAGAAGGCGTCACAGATATGGTTCAGATAATGATTTTGAAGTATAGTTAATTCAAGATAAAGTGAGCACTTTTGAAATCCTAGTAAATTTTTCCTTTTCAGATAACGTGTAGTTACTTGGCACTTTTTAATGTAAACAAAGCAACCTTAGTAACGATCAAAGAATGCAGATTTTAGTGCATGCAATGGTAAAGGTTTGAGTTTCACAATAAATGGTATTTTTAGTGATTATTCTATATCTGTCTTTGGCCTGAAGATAAAAGGTGAACTACTCCCAATACGGGAAAAATAGAAATAGTTGTAAACTAAAGAATTAATTGCCTTAGTTAATGAGTTTCAAAAAATAACTACAAACGTTTGATTACTTTGAACGTATCTTGGGTAACGCTTTAAGGTTAGGGTTCCTTAACCTAAACTAACCTAACATAAGCTAACGAAACATAATCTAACCTGATGAATATTTCTTTTACATAGGACTTCTCCTAACCTCTACAGAAACATATTTCATTAATAAACTATATACTCTTAAAATCAAATGTTCGGACGATATACAAAGAGTAACTACTCTTGTTATCTACCCTTAAGACAATAACGAAGTAACTTAGACTAACTTAACAATCTGATATTTTAATTTGTCACAATTCTAGTTATTACAGAAATACGAAAATAATAATATAATAATGAAATGTTTATGTAAAGGAACAGTGATAATAGTTCATCTGACTATTCCGTTACTGTATTAACATAAATAATTTCTTCACGACATGTAACAGTTTCTTAGGGCTATACATATCGTCAACAGCAACGGTTACATTTAAGTGTAAGCGCACAGGAACTGGGAGAAGTTTCGACCATGGCTTTTCTGAGGGAACATCCCGGCATTCGTGTGCAGTGATAACTGGAAACCATATAAAATCAAAGACAGAATGACCGAACCGGGAATCGAATCCAGATCGTCTCTAACACAAGTTCAAAGTGACACCGTTGAGCCACCTCGATCGGTCTGGCTGCTTAACATATTGCAATAGGTGTCAAAAAAGTGTGTGTGTGTGTGTATATATATATATATATATATATTGCGCTGGAATATAAAAATAAAACTAATTTATAAATGGTTTCATTCAACGTCGCAGTTACACGGCAGCTAGAAGTTTGTTTGTTTGCTTTTTTTTTTATTCGAACATATTTTGTATGACCTTAAAATATGAATAAAGTCTCTGACCAATGTAGTAAAAGCTTGGTGTGCTTTATATTGATTGTCGTAAATGTTTTATCGCTGCTGAATTCGTACGTGTATAGTATTAGTATAGGTGGATGGAGAAACTCCGCATTTCGTATATATATAGTCTGTTCATTTTAAATTGACCACTCACCAACAAATTTAACATCCAAAAACTGTATTTTTTTGGGCCAAATATGTTAAGTTTTGAGATTGGGAGAATGTTTACACTGTTTTTTTTGTTCCAGGCAAGTTTTCAGGTCAAAAATATTAAAGGTGATTACAGAAGAAAAATTTAACCAGTGCTCACTTTGCTTTGAATAGTATATATATATATATATATATATATATATATATATATATATATATATATATATATATATATATATATATATATATATATATATATATACACACACATACATATCACATGATGTCCAGAAAAGGCTGCGTGATAAGCATACCACGCGAATTCTGGGGGTAAAATTGGAGACAATAATATAATTGGGCATTTGTACGATATTTTACGTTCACAATATGGCAACACTGCACGGAAAAAGTTCTCTCTTGCGCTTCACGTCCAGGTATTATTTTGCGTATGTTATGTTAAATAAACGTAGAGTCATGTTTTGACTGCTCGGGATTTGAACCTGCTTCCGCAATGTGATGGTCCGAACAGTAGTGGTTTGGTATCTGCGGGGCGCAAGAGGGGGCTTATTCCGTGCTGTGTTGCCACATTGTGCACGTAAAATGTCATCGTAGAACATTTTACCACTAACATTGTTGTCTCAAATTTAGCAGGGTCCGCGGTAGCCAAGGTGTCTAACCTCTCGCCTCCCACCAATGAGGTGTGGGTTCGATTCCGGGCGGAGTCGGTTCCCGGATTTTCGCATATAGTAATCGTGCCGGACGATGCCGCTGGTCGGCAGGTTTTCTCGGGGATCTCCCGTTTCCCCCGCCTATTCATTCTGGCGCTGCTCCGTACATATCAAGCAACCCCTCCCCCACCAGTGCTAAAGACCTCGATGTTAAGCGTTGATCAAAATTTCGCGTTGTGTGCTTATTATGCGGCAGTTTCTGGACACACAAAACCTCCCCCCCCCCTTCCCACACTTACACATACCGTGGCGGGAGTGACTTGAAGACACTTTTATACAATTTTTATTTTCTGTTATTGTTAACTGTGAGTAAATATTAATTAAAAATCAGATGGATATTTTTTACTCGGAATTCAACTTATCGAAAGTAAATTCCTATATTCAGGACCGCCATATTTGTGAAGAATATTTTTTGTTATGGCCCGATGTCAACCCTGTGTGTGTGTCTATATATATATATATATATATATATATATATATATATATATATATATATATATATATATATATATATATATATATATATATATATATATATATATATATATATATATATATATATATATATATATATATATATACACACACACATACATTTAATGAAATTTCAGTTTTATATGCGTGGTTGTTCTGATTGAGAGTCAGTAAAACTTTAAATGTACCACGTGCCCTACTATGTTACTGACAAGCAACCCTATCCTCCCCCCCCCCTCCTTATTTACTTACTCCACTCCGCATCACTATTCTGTTCTGTTAACTCCTCAACGCTTCCTTCTAGATCCGCCCTAGCTGTCACTCCAGTGAGTCACTTCGCCCGTGGGTGTTACCCGCCACACATAATTTAATCTCGTATAGGGTAAATTTACGAACAGGGCTGGGTAGCTTGTGGTTTACCATAGCTTCCGGACACCGTCGTGCGTTAGCCTTCCGGGCAGCCAACTTGACGCTGCTCGACACGTTCTGGCGCCGGATATTCACTACTGGAATCAACTTGGCAGAGTAACTCGCAAATCCTAGGGTGAAAATTTTGTTGTATGACACTGATTAAGGGGCCTCCCTAATTGCTCTTCAAACGCATTGCAGCGAGTTACGGCAATTCTTTTTTGACGGAACTATTTAACACAAATTATATTTGTGTAACTACGAATAGAACACATACTTCAAACTATGAAGCCATAGTTTTAAAAATCGGTATCATCATTTTCGGGCCCCTCAAAATGACTAAAATTGGGTTTTCCAGACTGCCGTACATGGAAAAATAACAACCGGATTCGAGAATCACAACTATAGAAACAAGCGTTAGACTTTGAACTCTGCTGCCTACAAATAAAATATTGTGGTCACCGCTTAGAGTGGCTTGCGCGGAGAGGCGATAATGCAATACATACGTCGGTTAGTGCAGTGCAGTACCACTCCTGGCTCACGAACACAAACGCAGCCCGTTAAGGCTATGTTCTTTCATTTATTTCAAACAAATGCAAATAACTCGAACATTTTTTTAACCAAATGCTTTGAAAAAATTTGAGACTGTGTACAGTCATACGATACACAATTTTGGGAGAGTGTTTTCCAAAATAATGTACCGTTTGCTAGCAAAACATTATTTTGCTTCATTTTGGCTTATTTTGGCAACAAAATATGTGATATTTCAGGAGCAAAAATCTAAAAATCCGTTTGATGTATTGTAACAGAAAAATTCAGTTACAAACGAAGTGTTAAAACTGTAAGATGAATTTTGATATATATGTATTAATTCACATAAAAAACATTTTTGAAACCATTGCAAAACTAATGAGCGAGGCCTTAAAGTGCAGCGTCGTAAACTGACAGACGGGGCAAGCTGCCATAAATAAAACATTATTTAACATGTTTCTAGACATACTAACAGCACTTTCTTATAGATGAAAAAAAAAGTTCTATAAATTTCAATAACATATTCTTAGCATGTGTTAGGCTTCCTCCGAAAGAAGGTAACGCTAAAGGTTTACAGAGCTAAAAACTTAAGCAATAAGACTTGAGCAGTAGAACTTAAAAATTATTTTCATCACACTGGTTTAAAACCATGCTTCCATGTTTATACTGTTCTTGCGATAGTTATTATTTAAGCTTAAAAGGAAGCAGAAATCACACATCATTTAGCGGTTTTGTTTACAATGGTATTTGCTGTGATAGATAAATTTAAAAAAAAAATACGGTTCCGACTAATAAGTTAATTAACCAAAAAATCGTTGCTTGCATAAAACCATAGTATGAAGTTTCTTGAAAAAAGTTATCCAACATTGTAAAAACCATTTTAAACAAAACTGTCAGACAGATTTTTGATTTCGTCTCTCGTTAGTCTTAAAAAATGATTATCGCGAAAAAAAAATACAAATAAAAAAAACTGTAGTATGGCCTTAAATTGAAGCGTACTGCTTCAACTGTGTACGAACTACATTTCGTTTTAAACCAATGCGATGGAAATTGTTGTTTTTCTTACTAACGAGTCTATGTATCATGTTATAATAATAATAATAATAATAATAATCATAATAATTACTATTTGTCTTTATTGGTGGTGAAGTTAAGGCTTTCGCCTTTTCTTGCGCTTAACCACGTGTACAATGTTACATAAATTGTTATATGAATTTACATTACACATTACACACACACACAAATTTGTATTCTTGCCAAAATTATACTTAGTATTATTAAAACGAAGTATTATAAAAATTAATTACATTAAAACTACATTAACTTTTATAAAAATTAGTATAATCACTTAGCACAAATATACATAAATAGAATACAGAAAGGGAGAAAGAAAAAAATCACATACTAGACATTAGGAAAACAATAAATTGTAGTTGCTTGTTTGTTCCAGATAAATAGTTAATTTTTGTTTAAAACTGCTTAAATATTCTATCGTTTTCAAATTATTGGGCAGATCATTGAAGGAGCGGGTACCAGAGACTGTAAAAGATCGGGAAAACAATTTAGATTTATGATTAGCTATATTAAGATTAATGGTTTCACAAGAACGTGTGTGGTGGTAATGATTCATATTGAGGGGTTGAGATCGGCCAGCTAGATTTAGGAGGCCTCAAAAAGTGATGTTTTCTTTATAAGTAAAGATGAGTGCAACTTTCGCCTATCTTCATGATTGAGCCATTTTAGTTTTTTATTATATAAGCTAATGTGATCCGAAGATTTCAAATTGTGTGTATATATATATATATATATATATATATATATATATATATATATATATATATATTTATTTATTTATTTATTACACGTATGTTGAAGGTGTTGCAGTTTTGCAAGCCAAATCACAAGTGAGTGCAATGAAGCAAACACATTTCTGCAGATTTTCTTTACATGATCATTACAGGCAATAGTGTTAGGCTATTAATTTGCTTGCGTACATCTGTAACTAACTTAGTTCTATCAATTTATTGACAGCCTAAAATAATAGGATTTATTATTTATACTATATATAATTGTCTTTTTTTTAGTTTATTTGAACCTACTTTGGTATACTGTGTTTTTCTGGGTATTTATTTGCAATTGATAATTTTTGGTCCACGTAAATACGTTATCCAAGTGTATATTAATTTTTTCAATGCAGGTATTTAGTTCACTTAGTACATCACTCAGATACAGTTGGAAATCATCAGCATGTAAATGATAGTTCGCGTATTGCAAAACACTAGGCATGCCGTTAGTGAAAATAGAAAAGAATAGAGATCCTAGTACTAATCTCTGAGGAACAGCACATGCACTGCTCCAGGTTGAAGTTGTATTGTTAACTTTAACACGCTGTTTGTTGCCAGACAAGTAGGACTGAAACCACTGCACTGCAGCGAAAGAATGATGAAAGAGAGATGACAGTTTTTCTAGAAGTAAGTTACGATTCACTATATTAAACGCTTTGCTGAAATCAAGTAGAGTTAAAACTGTTAGTTTCCTGCTGTCCATTTCTTTCCTTAATCAGTAATGTGTGTCATCGCTGTGGTAGGGCTGTGATAAGCTGGAAAACCCGATTGATAAGATGATAGTAAATTATTGTTATTTTTTTTAATATCTGAATAGGTGACTGTGTACGATATATTCTACAACTTTAGATATCTCGGGCAGGATACTTATTGGCCTGTAATAATTGGAACTGCTAGGATATTTTACTTTTGCAAGATGTTTATAGGCATATTTTCACTGACTTAGGGAAACCCTTATCCTCAGCAAGTTGTTGAAGATATCGGAAACGGGCTCTATAGAAAATGTCATTATTTTTTTATAAATATTATCCGTAGTTTATCGGGACCCACTGCATTAGACGAAATACGGTTTATAGCCCGAGCTGCGATAAGCAACGAAATTTCATGTAAGTAGAATCTATCAAAATGTAATGGAGTTTCCGTATAAGTACACTGAACACTGCTAGGGTTGTTATAAATAGTGCAAGTATTTATGAAACAATTATTTAGTTCATGAAGTGTACTGACAGGACTACTGTCACCTTTGTTATATTTGTTGCTGATCCAAAGTGGTTTAAGATTCTTCCATAAACCTCGAGACGACGATGAAGCCGACAGTAGATTTTCAGTGTGATTTCATTTCACTTTCATAGCGACGTGAGTACAGGCGTTCTTAAGTTTTCTGTAGTATTCAAACATTTCTCACTCAACCTGAGGCTGAAAGTGACAAGTACGAGCACGTTTCAATAAACGAAAAGCAGTATCACGTTTTCGTATAAGCTCTTTATTTGTTTGAGAAAGCCAAGGATCAGGTGGACGTTATACTCGTTTGGTCACTAGAGGAACATGCTTATTCATAAGACACATAATTAATCAGATAAGCGACCGTACCTCTATGTTAGAGGCGGCGTATATGTTTTGCCTTGGCAAAGACTCCGCATTAGAGAGTAAACTTCGTTAATTTAATCCTCTATAATTTCTATAAGTGATAAAGACAGACTATGTTTCATTGTGCTTGGCATCGAAACACACGTAAATTACACCATGCTGCTAACTATCCGCAAGAGAGAGAGAGAGAGAGAGAGAGAGAGATTTTGGTCAGCGCTTAACATCGAGGTCTTCAGCGCTGGTGAGAGATGACATGAGGTGAGTATGGACCCGAGAAAACCCGCCAACCAACAGTATTGTCCGGCACGATACCCACATGCGAAACTCCGGGGACCAACCCCGCCGGGAATCGAACCCGGATCGCCTTGGTGCGAGGCGAGAGGTCTGACCCCTCGACTACTGCAGCCCCACAACTGTCCGCAAGAAACTACTTTATCATTATTGGAGGTAAATATTAGATCAAGCCATTAATCTGAGTGTGGTATGTAATTTTTCGTGTTTGTTGCGCGGAGACAGGGGAGTGATATGGATCAGACTGCCACGCTCCATAAGAATAGCATCGCCTCGATTCGCGGTGCGCTAAATTGGCGTGCAGTGTTTTTAGTAGATTTTTTTTCTAATTAACCAAAAGCGGTGATCCTATAATTTTACTTTTGGATGGTACCGTATGTTGCAACGCTTCTAGTTTAGTGTTTGCCGAATCCGTGTGGTATTTTTGTAGTTTGTAATATTGAAGAGGCCCCAAAAACATTTTCTTATAAGCGTTAAAAAGCTTTCTGCGTTTTTTTAAATTATACAAAAAATAACGAAAAGGGAATACGTTCAGCGGTTTCGCGTAAAAAATTATAATAAATGACACTTTACAACGCGGTTCATGTACCAGATACATATGCGTTGTAAGTCTCCGTTGTGTGAACTCCTTTAGGATGGACGTTTTTTTATGTTAAAATTTAAAACCAGGGTTTTTAAGTAGTTTGAATGCAGGTCTGACAGCGAAGTTCCTAAAGACCAGGTAAAAATATTCTAGCGAAGGATATGACTGAGGGAGGGGGGTAATTTGTTATTCGATTAATAAAATATGTGTAAAATATGCATATTAATATAATTTTGTAGCTGACAGTTCGTTTGATTTTACGAATATATAATACGGTATTCATTAAAAAAAAAAACAAATCTCAATTAATTAATTTCTAGTTGATAACAGTACAGAAAATATTTGTATACGCCCTAGAATTATCGGTCTTGTTGAACTAAGAGGGCGGTAAAATCACTTCTCAAAAATTGTAGATGAATACAACCTTAAGCAGAGAAGTAGACCGTATAATTAGTTCCGCCTATGAGCGGTGCATTGCCATCCGAATAAAAAAAAATCTTGTTTGCTATATATTTAAACCATGTTAAAGTAAAATATAAAATAACAAATTTGTGCTAATAAGAAATGATGTCAGCTAATCAGCGTTGAGGCGGACGTGCTGACGTCACATAAACATCTGTGCTGATTGGCTGACATCTTGTTATTCGCGCCACTTCTGTTGCGCTATTGGGATGCCACTATAATAAATTTAAAAAAAAAAAAAAAAAAACCTGCATTGCTTCGCGACTCGCGCATGCGCAGAACGATTCGCGCGCCGTTCAAAGCAGCCAATAGGGAGAGAGCTAGCAGAGCCCACAACCTTGCGTTACGCTATAGCTACTGTCGAGACAGTACGACCGAAGGCAGTTCCACTGCTGTGCTTATATTTCACTTTTTTTTTTTTTTTTTTTTTTTCGTTTTTAATGCCCAATGACTTTCGCCCTCGGTCATAATAGCAAGAATCAGTACTATAAAACTCAATATTTATAACAAATATCAACAATCAAGGCACGCAGTTAAACTCCAGAAGTTTCCAGAACAACACAACACGTAACATTACGAATTCCCTACGCAGAAAAAAAAAACGAACAGTTCACGGAATGGCTACATGTGTTTTATTTCCCGTATCGTACCGAATGCACTTTTCAACATAGCAGCCCTAGAGCGCCATCGGAGTGGCTACTTCTATGAAAGATTTAGAAGAGTTCTGGATGACTTCATCTAAGGCATGGTAGGCTGCGTTCTTGTGCAACATTCCACAAGGGTTTGTTGCAAGGTGGAAATTTTACCCAGTCAGAATTACCCGATGCACGTTAAAAGACGATTTTTTTTAGTAAAACTTTCATATAAGAAAGGAACGAAAAAAGGTTAGAAGAAGCAGTAAAATTATTGTTCTGAAATTATAACGAATATCTTTTTTTTTTTTTTTTTTAACAGATATAATCTAATACTAGGAATGTCTATGAATTTCTGTTCTTAGTTTTTTTCTTTGCGATAGTTACCTACGTCTGCAATATTTATGAGCGACATTTTCAAAAATGTTTTCATATTTACTAGTGTTGTAACCAGTATCTTGTTCCAGGTTTTTAATTCCACACTTCTGAAAAGATAATCCCACCTCCATAACTCTTACACTACATGAAGACACGACACTCAACAGGTCTCATTGTCATGGAATCTTCCAGCACACCTTGTACAGATGTATCTTGGAACAGTGCCTTGCGACCATGATCGTTAGGTTTTTTTTCACATTAGTGCAAAGAACTCGATTTTTAACACTACGTTTTGAAATAGTTGGAGAATGTGTGCAGCAGGGTTCTTGCGAAAAAAACACACAGCTCACCCGCAGAGAAAATATTTTGATTGTTTTGTATTTATATTTATAGCAACATTTATTATACCAAGGTGCAAAAAAAACATCAGTGGAGTACATAGCTAACGAACAATTATATTATAAAATAAAGACATAGGGTATCAGTGTAGCGTTTCTTCGATATCAATATTGGGTTTTAATATATATATATATATATATATATATATATATATATATATATATATATATATATATATATATATATTAGCTGTCCCTTTGCAACTTCGCCCGCGTGTACCATAGAAAAGAGTAACTAACTTTTAATTACATATTAATTAATGGTGTTACTATATTCTGTGTATATCTTTAAAACAACAAAAATTAAACAGCTTTATCCAGTCCACTTCGCTGAGCGTACTTTAATTGCAGAACATCTTTGTTTTTAATTCATCTTTATTTCTCTATAAAATAGCTGCCTGGCTGCGGCTTTGCCCGCGTGAATTTATGTAATTGTAAATAGTAACTCTGGATAAATTATGTGATGAAGGCATTTAACAGCTAGCGTACTCAATAACAGTGAACTATAAATTGTCTTAGCTCAGTGTAAAAACTGCGCGCAATATACTCGTATGATGTCATAGTAATTTCCATTGCAAAGCCTTGCACGGGATACGAACCCGTAATCCTACCTCTCCCAAACCACTTACTTTATACAATACCTGAGTGAATGCTTAAATGTATGCCGTGATAATTCTTTCGTATGTACAGGCTACAGTCCAAAGATGTTTTATTTATGAGTTGGTTGGCAAAAAGAAACAACTGTTGAATTATTTATTAGTGATCAATCTCTTTTTTTCGGGAGACTGTAACATTTTACTGCTTTCACATACTTAATTTTCGAATTTCATAAAATCCTGAATTTTATTTGTAGATATTTACATAAGCTTCATTCTTATCAAAAAATCAACTCGATATCTCAACGGGTATAAGCGGTACAAGTGATTATTTGAAAACACGTTTTACTTTTTTTAACGTCTTTCAAGGACAAATTTCGAAAAATCCTTAAATTATTTTTTATATTTACGTAAGATTTGTTTTAAAGCAAAAACCATTTCAATACTTCACTGGTTTAGGAGATAAGTGGTATTAATTAAAAACACGTTTTATTTTTTTAAGAGCTTTCAAGGACGAATTTCGAAAAATCCTAAAAACTCCTTTTAGATATTTACTTAAGCATCACTTTAAAGAAAAAATCACCGCACTATCTGAAATGTTTTAGGAGAAATCACGGGTTAATGAAAAACACATTTTACGGCTTTTCACCCTCTTAATTTTTGAATTTCGCAAAATCGAAAAATTCGCTAATATGCGTTTCTTTCGGGAATATTTTGAAGTTATAACAATTATGATAGCTTTTCCGGTTAATGAGATATCATGGATGCTTTGAAAACATATTTAACCCCTTTCCAGTCCACCCCCTAAATTATGTAATTTCGAAAAATTATTTTATTTGGTGCCTACGGGGCAAGGGCATGGTTCTCGGTCCAGCGGTTTGAGCTGTGCGTTGATGAGTGAGTGAGTGAGTGTGTCAGGACACTTCATTTTACATATTAAGAAGATTTATGATCTGCATTTACATTGCAGTGAGCCTTAATTTCAATAATTGTTGCGCCATGGAACGGTGAAGATTTAATGGCGTCGGTAAGTTTTCCCTCCAGAAACACAATTTATAGAAGTGTGTCTCGAGTATATATACCGTCAAATGCCTCGCAGCTGTAGTATTACTAGAAATCACCAACAGATTTGGGCAGAATATCATTACAGGATGAAACAATAACAGCAACACGACCCGCTAAGAATTGGATGCTTTTGGCGGCAAGACTTAAGATAAACGACGAAACATAACTGCCGGCCACCCGTGCGTGCAAGTTTGAACACACAAAGCCACGACAGGCACACAAGCAATCGTTCGGTCAGACTCGCATGCATGCAGGGCGGTACATGTTTGAAAGCGGCCGCATAGGCATACATTTGTAACAGATGGCAAAGATGATGGCGGATTCTCGTTGCTGGACGAAGAAATTCGTAAGAGTATTTATTTGATTGTATAAACAAAGTCCATGTCTGGCTTGTAAGGAGACAAGAATATAAAAACCTAAATATGAGGAATGAGGCGAGTAACAAGTTGATAACATTTTGCAAACAAGTGTTTCCAAGTACAAACAGGGACTTTGTGACGAAAAAAGTACAGTCTCTACCTGGGTCCTTCACAAAAGAATTGAAGAAACGGAGTGATAGTTCAACCGACGATGTGTTTGATCCTACCTTAAGGGGGATTGATCCCTGTCAGATAGGTTTTACGGTTTTTCTTATAAATCAGGGAATTGACACATTGTTTTACTTTTTTCACGCTGACAAGGCATAGTTTATTGTTTCATTCACTTTTTGGAATCCATATGGCATTGTTTCTGTTAATGTTGCGGCCTCTGTAGTCGCTCTCGTAAATAAAGCAATTTTTCCTTTTCAGCTGTTTCCTGTTGCAAAATAATGAATATATTATGGTTCCAGCAATTACAGAAAATCGGTTAAGATTGTATCTATGCCTTGTGACAAAAAATTTGATACATCGACTGGAACAGAAGTTATCGAGAAGATACAGATAAATCAAAGGTGGTAGGGATCAATACCCTTTAATTTGGTTATGATATGTTACTGTTCACGAAGGATCAAGATTTCCTAACAAATATCATTTAAATAATGGAATTACAAGAGAACTACATCGAGGATGTTGCTTGCGCTGATAACGAACAAGAGGGTTTCGTGATAGCGACTGTTTTGATGAACGCAGTAAGGTGTCAAGGGAGGACGTGCCGGATCGCAACATGAAGAGGTCAGAACAGACATTTCGTTGTTGTTGTTGTTGTCTGGGCATTGTAATAGGCAATTTTCAAGTTAATATAACAATAATGACACATGCACTGGCAACACACATGCACTGGCAACCAAAGCAGATATAGTAAGCATTAAAATGTGTGTATGATGTACTGTACATAGTTGAAATGAAACTTTTGTACACATAACCGAAGGCATTTTTTACGTTCTTCCTGTACATAACATTTCGTATTGCCAACGTACACTCCCGCCTGATACAAAATATGATTTATACTTGTCGCGATGCATTTTTACATTGTCGGTAGGATTCCTTGCAAGCAAGGCTCGCAACTAAGGTAACTCGAAAACTGCTTGTCACCAGTTGTCTCTATGAAGCTCATAGGATTTCCGTATCTTCTCGATTAAGTGTCGTACCTATCTGAAATGTAAGCATTGCTGCGTCTTCGTAAGAAAATGTGCAACGTACAGATAGCCAAAACAATATGACATATTTTGTCATGCTCCTTGTTGGTAGGTGTTTGTGAACATCGGGACGTTGATGAAATGATGCCAAATGTATTTTCCATGCCATTTCTTGCTCGCGAGAGCCTGTAGTTAAATATCCGTTTGTCTTGGTTTCTCTCGTTGAGGGTAAGGAAGTGTTCACATAAAGGTCTTCACAGATACAGAACGCTTCCGAGTTGTGTCGCGATAAAAAGTATCGGCGTGTCGCACGTGCATACACCACACAGACGCGGTTGGAGCGATAGCGTTATTACTAGGGTGGCTGTGAGAACAGTGCTTTCTCAGAGTCATTCGAAGCTATAGATTGTTGGTCTGTAATGAACTGGTGAAATTCGCGCCATGAACGTGGAACAGCTAATTGAATTGGTGAAGGAAAACCCTATTCTCTATTATTACCGGCATCCTCCGTACAAGAACAAAACTAGGTGCCATCGATACAAAATATTATTTATTACATTACACTATATTTAAAAAACGGACCAAAATCTGTATAGCATTTTTTTATTACGAGTTACCAAACTTAATTTACAACTTTATCTAACGTACATTTATGTTAAAAGTCATGTGCATGTACACTTGAAAACACAGATTTTTTTAAAGTTTGATTTGTTACAGCGAAATTCGTAAACTGGAACATCTGAATTTGTAATAATGCTGAAAATTGCATGTATACGTGTATAATGTGAATAACAGACTGTATAGGTGGTTCACTTTAAACTGAGCAATTCCCAACACTTAAAAAAAACAAAAAAAATATTAATTGGGGTTTTACAAGTTAAGATTTGAGAGTTGTGAAATGTTTACACTAGTTTTTAGTTACATGGAAGTTTTCGTATTTAAAATAGTACAGATGGTGGTATAATGACTCACAGAAAAATGTAAGCAGTGCTCAGTTCATCCTGAACAACCTATACATTAAAAAAAGCTGACAAATTATGTATGCATGTTTAAAACTGAACCAAAAAGTACGCATTAGCATTTAATTATGTTTAACTAACCATTTATACACACACTCTATTTTAACCACTGTGTCAAAGTCCCTATATAATTTATTTTTGTAAATAATTTATTTTTATTAAAAGAAAGTATCTGTAGTTGTTATATGTCTGAAAATTTTGCCATGTGTTTTTTTTTTTGGACTGAGTATAATTTTCAGTTCAGGTCAATAAAAAAGTCTACGAATCCTTCGCGAATTCGGTAAGCTATGTATGTTGGCAGCCCTGCGATTTTTAACTGCTGCATCAAGGTAACCATTTATCCTTCAACGTATTCTTCCTGCGTTAGTCCTTGTAGGTATTCGCCATCACACTCCTTAAATCTTCAGAAGTTGTGCAGAAGACACGTTGTAGAAACCACTTTTCGAATTTTTATACTTTCAATTCAACCGGCATTAAAAATATTCTAAACTTCATTGTAAGTACGCCGAAGGCATTTTCCACCACTCAGGCTGGTCGTAAGGAAAAGGTCTCGTCATGTATGATGAAAGAGCGAACGCATGGTCTCCTACAAAAACATGAGGCGTGGGTTCGATTTTTTCCTGGAAGAGGCTTGTCCTCAGACTCTCTTCTAGCAAACCTTTGACCCATTAATGACTCTTCTAAAATTGCCCCGTCACTGTTCTTACCGTAGCCCTATACATCTAATCGGGCCCCACAATAGCTAAAAGTACAATTGAGTGTTTTTTTTTAATAGGAGAAATACGCTGGTCCAGCATTGTCAGGACACTTTATGGTGACATGCGTGCCAATACAGTTTGGAAAACCCCATTTTTATTCAAACCGTAGAGCAATATTTTCCCAAATCTGCTGTCAAGGTTCTGGCATATGAAAAGTCACATCTCATGTTTTCCCGTATGGCTGCACAGACTTCCATCACAACAGCACTAACAGTAGAAAATCCAATCCTGAAACTGTGTGCTATTGTGCAGACTCTATCTCCAGTAGCTAGATATCAGAACAGAAAAACGTATAGAAGTGTTCTCCCGTTGACGTAAATATTTAGGTATTTCTATTGATTTTATGCGATTCAATGAAAATTACGTTAAAAATTTAAATTTTGTTTACCAGGCATGAAAATTTGAGATAAATGTATCACAGTTTTTTTTTTAATATTTTACTTATATAATCACGGTATACAAAGTTGTGACTTTAAAATACAAGAGATTTCACTCGTTTTCGTATAAATAAGTTTAGGTATTAAATAACTTAATTTGTACATTCAGTACAACAAACTTTTTTTTTATAAATAACACAGGCGAGGAAGGTCACACTAAAATTTGTTTGGAAACTTGCGACACAATATTTAGAAATGACAGGATAGCTGGTATTTATTATGCATACGTGTTAGATCTCCTGAACTTGTATTTTAAACAGTAAAATGTATGCTACCATTACCAACACTTCTGTATTTGTAGACAAACGCAGAGGACCAGTTCTGTACAATGCATATATTCATTAAAGTTTACAAAGTTTACAAAAAACATTCCTTAACAGCGTTGTGATAAACCTATCTTACTCATAAACAAAAAGTCCCCTAAGATTAAAGTTGTGCTTCGGCTGCTATAGGCCTATTACGGAATTTGCATTAATTTTACTATAATTTGAAAACTGTTTAAGACATTTAAAAAACATAGACACAATTTTTGCAAAAAAAAATTGAAATTTGTCAATAGTTAGACAATCTCCAGACACGGCTCACACCCATAAGCTAAGAAAATGCAAATACTTTAGAAGTTTGTTGGCGAGGAAGTAAAGTATGGCATTACACCCAGCACCTTGCTTGTGTTTTTTTTTATTCTGGAATTTAGTTGTCTACATTAAATAAACAAAACTAGAAGCATTAATTTTTTCCTCTCACCTGATAGTATTGATAAATAGTTTCTCATGTGGGATTGGTCTGTGCCAGCTAGTGTGCTGCTATGTTATGGCGTTCCGTATTTTAGCGAGGATCTCGTCGAAAGACTGAATTGTCATCAATTGTGGAACCAACGTGTAAAATTCCCCTTGTTCTTCTCTCGTGTAATTTATTTTATGATTCCATAATCTCCTGCAATCATACCATAATACAAAAAACGTATTAGGTAGTTGAAAACACACCAAATATTAAAATAATTAATAAAAATGTTAAAACATCGAACATGTAAAAAATATTCAGTTTATGGATGTACCTGCAGCTATATCCCCTACGATGTTTTTCGTCGTCCTCAGCTGCAGCAGCCAGAAGCAAAACCTACTTTTTTGAATATCCATGGGCGTTTATGAAAATTACCTTTGATCTACTATAAGATAGCATAGATATTACTCTAAAACCGTTCAAGTACCAGGGGCGTAACCAACAATTTTTTTCAGGGGGGGATATTACCCATTCACGACACTATTATAAGAGGGGGGGGTCCGGGGGTCCTCCCCCGATATTTTCTTTTTTGGGTACAAAATGGTGCTACTTAAGAATTTTGCGAACCAAAAAATTAGTATACCAATTTAACAAATTTTATTAGTTTTAAGGATAATAAATAAGTTTTAACGTTTCCATAGAATTTCGGGGGGGGGGGGGAAATATATCTCGATATTCCCCCCTAACTACGCCCCTGTCAAGTACGCCATGCGATAAAGATCTACCAGCTCTCAATATCTCTAAATATTCAATTCGATTTCGTCGTCAGATCACCTCAGGTCTACCCTGCTCCTGAGCCATCAGCAGACGGTTAACAGGAAAGCGCGTGTAAAACATAAACAAACACAGGCTTCCGTGTCTACACATAAAATAATAAACTACGTTGTAAAGTGTTTTGAATGCATTATCGCGAAAAATACGATGTCGGACTATAGTATTTTTGTTGGGCGAGAAGTCTGGAGTAGTTTATGAAGCAAAAATGTCGCCAGAAAACGTAATTCAAGGTATGAGATAAATTATATAATTAAGTTTCTAGGCCTTCTAAAGAGAGAATTTTTTTAAACAATTCAAATTTAATTGCACATAGTACACTCTCGATTAATGCAAAAATTAGTAGTTATGTGTGAGAGAACATTTTAACTCTTCAATATATTGCTATGTAAATTTTAGGTCATTGCTCTAGCATTTTTGTACAGTATACATGACAAATACATAATTTTAATGCTGTATGTGTGTATTGTACCAGTACAAATATATATTCTGCGCTGTTATAACCTGGTCTAGTAAGACAGGTCGACCAGATCGGCTACTGAAATACCGCTTCTGCAGATTTTGCCATATTTTTTTAAGGCCGCCAAGATACTACTCATCGGATTTATGTTAAACATTCAACGACTGAGTCAATCCAGTCACGTGACCAATACTACCGAGTAAGATTATACCTACTACGTTTCCGTAAGCGCCTTATGACTGCTGACTCCAGGCAAGCCGAAACATCACGGCGTAGTCGGGCGATCTACTCCCCGCCGAGAATTGGACGCAGTACCGCCGCCTGGGGTGATATTCTTGTATGTGTGAACACGCCCATCGAACGCAATGTAAACATTTATCGCGCGATACAGCATCACGACGCTCTGTGTCCTGTAATTGCGCCTGTCTATGGAGGCCTTCAGGCAAATGCCTCGTCATCTAGGAGAACAAAATTTTAATTGTTTACTGTCTCCTCATTTTTCGGCAAATTTAATTGATTTGATGTATAATCAGGTTTATTTGCCTTAGATTACTAGTAAAATACATAAATGTAAATACATAGTACTATAATCCTGTACATAGGTAAGTAAGAGAATGAAACAAACATTCTAGCACGTCATTATTTGCGCTCTTCTATTTGTCGTGAGTCAGAAGCGGACTGAAACAGGATACATTTATAATTACTTTCATGATAATTATTTGGGGAAAATTATAGGAAAACCCCATTTCGGAAAAAAAAAAACATTCGTCCTGAACATGGTGTAAAAATCCGTGAACTCAATTGCTCCTCCATCGGAAAGTCTACCAATTTTTTCCTACGTCAACAAAAATAAACTCATAACTTGCATTGACAAGTGCCGCGTAAAAGTTCTTGTAATTGTAGTACAGTGCCCCAGTGTGCGTGGGGGAGGTACAATGCGTATATGTTTACCATCCAGTGCCCCACCACAGTTTACAAATTGCCACCTGTCTTCAAATCGTTTTCCAATCTCGATTCATTCGTCTTTGGTCGTCGGGAACTGCAACAACAAACGTACACGTAACCATAATTTTGTTTAACAAGGTGTCATCACAGAAGCAACATACCAAAGAAGCGAACAAACAAAGCTCTTTATGTGAGCGTCCAAAAATGAAGATGAAATGTAGGAATGTCACGGAAGCTACAGTAGTTCTTCATGAATGATTGCAACCGTGCCATGGCATAAGTGTCTCAAAAAAATTACTGAGGATGGATTCAATCAGGTCCGCAAGCAAGGGAGGCCCAACGGGCCCAAGGCTTCCCCCCTCCCCCCACACCTCTTAACCGAAATGTTTGAACTTGTACTTTAACATTTTTATAAACCTCTAAAAGTTTACATTTGTGTATTTAAGGTCCATCATAGGTAGTGTTCTTCAGTGTCGTGTGTAACAAGACCTGAAAATAAAGCCTAGTTTATAACGCAATACTAAAATTTGAACTAAGTTTTATAAATTTTTACTTTTTTAGATTTGCCCCCTACCCCTCAGAAAAATAAATTCTGTGTGCGGGCCTGGATTCAGTGTAAGCAATATATGCAGAAACATTAATTACTGCAGTGCTGAGGCGAGGTTTACTCAATACTCTACAGGCCCATACTGATATCTGTGATATGGTATGAATGTAACACGCATGTGATGAGAGGTTCATCTCTTTATAACCCTAGAGCCTGTCAAACATCATCTTCAGAATTGCAAGGACCTTGATTTGTGGAACCTGGATCTGCTAGACTAAACTGCACTGCATGTGGTCGTTACAACGAAGTGAGTCCTTACGTTAAGGCCATGATCTTTCATTTATTTCAAACAATTGCAAATAACTCAAATATTATTTAACCAAATGCTTTGAAAAAAACTTGACATTATGTACAGTCATACGGTACACAATTTTGCCAGAGCGGTTTTTAAAAATAATATACAGTTTGCTAGCAAAAAATTATTTTGCTTCATTTTGGCTCATTTTGACAACAAAATATGTGATATTTCAGGGACAAAAATCTAAAAATCCGTTTGGTATATTGCAACAAAAAAATTCAGATACAAACTATGATATATAAGTGATAAAAAAAGCCAGAATGAATTTTTGATAAATGTATTCATTTGCGTATAAAAAATATTTTCGAAACCACTGCAAAACTAAAGAGCAAAGCATTAACAGTGGCCTGTAATATCTGTTTGTTTGTGTTGCTTTCAGATACATTGCAGGTTTATTAAATTTAGTAATAAATATTACTGAGGCTCTTATGTTTTTGCAAGAAAGCTTTGTTTTCTTTACGCCAAAGTCGATTGTTGGATAAACTTATTTACTATTTTTTCTTCATTAACAGCGTCCTGCATTGTATTTAACATATGCTGCAAATTGTATCGGTCGAATAAAACATTTTATACTATTTGTATGTATACATTATTGTATTACCACTACAGACAACCAAACGTGCCAAACTCCGGGACGGGATTGTTTATGTGAAATAAGGTGGGGTTACATTGACCAACGATATTGTGTGGTGAATATTAAGGGAGCTACACAATGTTGAAAATTAAGTTTTGAAATGCATTTTTTGAAAAAAAAAAAAAAAAAAAAAAAAACTAGAAAGTATAAGATATGGAGCCACCAAAATTGGTACAGAGCTCAAAGAATCGGAGCAAATAAATCTGTGAAATGTGGTTGACGCAACGTTCTCCTTCACTGCTTATGTAGGGGTTACTCAAACTATTTGTGTAACTAACTTTTAAATACTAAGCGATAATAAAATATTCGATGCTTAGCATTGCGTATCATGCAAAATAAAGGGGAATGTTCCCCTCTGTGTTAATTCACTCCGATAAAATGTTTTCGAGAAAATGCGAATCAAAATACGAAGGCGCAGTGTAACCCCGCGGAGGTAGGCAATACAATGGCTTACCGAGTCATGCTAATTGCAGCATTTAATGATATGCATAGAACATTTTACTACCGCGTAGTATTTAAAAGTTACTTACACAAATAGGTTGAGTAACTCCTGCATAAGTAGCGAAGGGGAACGTTGTGTCAACCACATTTTCACATATTTATTTGCTCCGTTTCTTAGAGCTATATGCCAATTTTGGTGGCTCCATCTCTTAAACTTTCTAGTATTTTTCAAAAAATGTGTTTCAAAACTTGATTGTCAACGTCGTGTAGTTTCCTCAATATTCACCACACAATAGTGTAGGTCAGTGTAACCCCGCCTTATTTTACATAATCCCGTCACGGAGTTTGGCACATGAATTCTGGCCCACTATGTATACTATAAATTGTGATCTAGTTAGCACATAAAATTGTATTACGGCTCCTCTGCTGAAATGCTCTTCTTCATTACTGTATCTTTCTTGTATATTCTTTCCTTGACCAGGGGTAGCAGAAAGTTACATCTAACGTTTCACTGGTCATGCGTAAAGTTTTTATAGTCATCTGAATAGTTAAAACGCAGTTCATTTATTAATGGCATGTGACTTCAGCGTCTCCTATATTATTTCACCCAGCATGTACGTTTGTCTTTCCTCTGATTGTTAACTGCTATGTACATACCCGCGGCAGCGACTGCACGAACACGGTTTGTCTTCACCCGGACCTTGGATGTAACGTGGCTACACACGCGCCACGAAAACTTTCGACTAGTTGGAAACGCCACGGGCCACACAAGTCGCGCGTTGTTTTTGCCTACTCATCGACTTCTGCGCGTAGGCTACTTGAACGCAGAGATGCGTGCGCCAGACGTTTGTGGTCTTTCTGTACGCCCCATTCTCGCGTCCCTGCGCGCGAAGTGTGTGGCATCCACGTGCGCGGCTGTACGTATGTTTCCAGGCCGAGGGACGGATCAGAGTCGGTATAGGAATGTGAAGGGACATAGACATAGGATTACATTTTACTTTTTTAATAATTCTACCGTGTGGGGTATGAATATTTTGACGGTATTTGACAATAGTTAGCCATAAAATATCTCATTTTACTGTAGCTTTAAAGTAAATATAGCTATTTTAAGTGTGTGTCGCTTGCGTTTGTAGCCAAGTTTGTGGCCAATTGAATTTATTTATATATATATATATATATATATATTCCATGACCTGATGTATTTATAGACAAAAATTTTGTCACTGATAATTGTCAGTAACCTACTCAATTTCTATTTACTATTATTCTATATCATCTAATCCTTAAATAGTCAAAACTTGGTTTAAAAAATTTCCGCTCTGTTTGTCATTATTGATTGACGATTTGAGGTTTTATTCATCTAGGTACGTAATAAAATATTGACATATCTCATGGGAGCTTTTTGAAAATTGCCATATGAAATACCTTTTAATTTCCTGTAACAACTATGGTACTCACTTTCTCTTTGCTGCAGGAAGAATTTAGCACTTGTACAACCGAAGACCTCGCAAGTGTTACGGGAAGTTAAACTGTCCCACAGACTGATCAGACTGATCCTTGCTGAGGTCCTTTTGCATCCAACCAGATAGATTGTATTTGTAGCTGTGGAAAGTTTTTTCGAGAAGTTGGAGTAAACCACAAAGAATTCACTGCTTGGGAACAGTTGCGTCAGTAGACAACTGACAGCTCCAGGTACTGCCTGGCATAGGTGTAGTATGACTCAAAAATTTGGTTGGGGGAGGGAATAGTATCAAAAGTATTTTTTGTGAAACTTAGGAAAAAATACAACTTTCACATGCTTCTATACAGACAAAATATTTATATGTAAGTCTAAGAGTAGCAACACACAATTTTTTCATTATATAGATTATTTTATTTTTAAGTTAGGGGAGGCCGTATCTATGCTACTTGGAGAGATGGCAACCGACACAAATAAAGTGCCTTGGAAGAAGGTGGTGGGTGCATACATACCGTGATGCCTAGAAGTGTCTGAAAGAGGCTTCACCCTAGCGTAAGAGTAAAAGACTCTGTTCTAGTCAACACCTCTCTACTTCAAAACTATTTATGCTGATCTGGTGTATCTCGAGCCTTTGCTTATGGTGCAGAGTAGCAAGAAGGTTGACTAGCTTAAAGTGGCATCTTAAAATAGTATCAAAATTTCAGCAAGTAGAGCAAAGTAACTATTATTTATTTTTATTAGGTTTAACTCTCATCTACAGCGATGTCATTACAAATGGTTACACACAACTTTGCATAAGGACAAAACTGAGAGAGGAATCTACTGTGGCATATGTTAAGGAACCATCCCAGTATTTGCATGAAGCAATTTTAATAAACCATGGAAAACCAAAATTTGGATGGCTATTCAAACCAGGGTCATTCCAAATGTCGGGCAAATACATTGCAGTTGCATCACCTCATTCCTTTAGGGATTAATCAAAGATAAAGTGTGTACAAGACATTTACCTGATGAAAGGACATTGAATAACAGAGACAGTTGCTAATTTTTCTGAAGATGTGTTGAAGAAAACGTAGCAAGAAAATGAATATCACTTTGATTTTCTCAGTGCAACCAACAGAGCACATGTAAAAGATGTCTACTATGGCTAAAAATAACATTTCCAGTTACATTAAATATTAGTACAAACCACACTTTGCTATCTCTTTTAGTTTTGAAGTTATTGCATTTTGTAATGACAGCAAGACCTTATGGCCATCTTGCACACTGGCTAATTGTTATAAAAAATTTATTTTTCATCTTTATGATTTGGGAGGGGTTTCATTCTTCTCTTGGTGTTAAGACTTTCACTTCAAAATTTTCAAATTATGAATACTATGTTTCCTAATTCTGCAAATATGTCAGTGATATTGCAAACTTTAAAAAAAAAAATTACTTAAATGCTTGTTTGTTTGTTTTATTTCATCCGTAAGATCTTTTCAATACACAATAGTACAAAGATATTGGACAAGTCATGAGGATTATATAATAAATATTAAACTTATACATTTACAATGATTACACATGTTTATACAGACGCTGCTGTCTCATATGGTATATGAACTCATGTTGAATCTTAGTCAGCTCCTTCTGTACACCAAATCTATAAATTCTTCGTTTTGGAAATCTGAAACAGAAAACAGGAAAGAGAAGCAGAAGAAAAAAGAAGAGATTTGTGCAGTGTGTGACAGTATGTGGTCTTTATAATGTTTAGGATACAAATATTCTTCCATGGAGTACAAAGCTTCTTCTTCAAGAAAATCCTTTAGCTGTTTTTTAAAGAACTTTGGATTTGAGGAGAACATTTCTTGAAGTTTTTTGGGAAGTTAACTAAAAAGAATGCTACCGGAGTAGGAAGGCCCTTTTTGTACCACTTTTAGATTTACAGAGGGCAAGTGAATGTGTTTTTTTTATTCTCGTGTTATGCTTGTGCAGTAGTTCATTTTTCTGGAAATTATTGTTGTTTTTGGACATGAATGAGAGTATTGAATACATTATATGCACATGCGAATGGCAAGATTTTGGATGCTTTGAAAAGAGGTCTACAAGAATCTGTCTGTTTTTTACAGTTCATGATTCTGATAGCTCTTTTTTTGCATATGAAACACTTTTTTACTGTCTGTGGAGTTCCCCCAGAAAATTATGCCATATGTCATGACAGAATGAAAGTACACATAATAAACTGTGTTTACTGCATCTTTGTTTAAGATGTCAACAATATTGCGTAAAGCGAAACATGCAGAACTGAGTTTTGGTAAAATATATTCAATATGAGACTTTCAGTTTAGTAAAGTATCTATTTGTAGGCCTAAAAATTTAGTTACAGTTGATTCATTAATTTTTCCACATTTCTGACAATATTAATGTCAGTCTGTTGTTTTCTGTTCTTAGATAAAATATGCATTATATGTGTTCTTCCTAGATTAAGATTTAATTTGTTTGCAGAGAAACACGACTCCAAACTTGTAAAAGTAGTGCACGGCGTGTACCATAATGTATTCAAGCAATGAAAACAATTATTATAGATCTATACCACAAACTTAAAGTGTCAGTTTAAAAACAACATAATTTTAAATGTAAACGATTAAGATACACACAATATTTACTATAACCAGTACCCACTTTTAGATGACAGATTTATCTTAAGAAATTAACCATGTTACTGTAATTTTTCAACAATTTCTCATTAAAAATTTACATTGTCATAATGCATCAGATTTTAGCAGGCACAGTATATATTATGTTTACACATAGTCATGTTTAGGTAAAAAAAAAGGCAGAAATAATAGTAATTACATTAAAACTGACCAGTGAGTTTTGTGTTGAACAGGCAGCGATAGCAACGACAAATCGCCTCACAAAAGCAGCACACTCTCTGGTAGATGAAATGCAAGATGTGAGATACCTGGACGAGCTCATCTACATGATGGAGGGCCATCTAGATCGGATATCTGAAAGGGTGTGGCCCTTCACAATTGCCCACGTCACCCTGGGCCCTGATACCTGCGAAGAGTACAACTTAGTCGTGTGACACAGGTACCATAAACAGTTTAGCCAAAAATTTTATCACAAAAATTAGGCCACACAATACTACAGTACTTTTCAGTCTATATTGTATATATGGAAAACGTACCTAAAATAAGAAATTTACTTCTATACACCGTTATTCTGCACCAAGAAAAATATCAATATCACTCAGTTTGTGATTATATTAATATTTAAATATTTTTTATGCTCAAATTCTTCCCTCAGACAAAAATATTTTATAAGTGTGATCACGCTTTTAAGTGGATCTTCGAAAAACAAACACATGTACTGCAAATTAATTTTTCATCACAGTAGCAATAGTTGGAAGTTAGTTTGTCCTTATTTGCCACAAAGGTGCACAATGGTTCTAGTAAAGTTCCAACTATCATTACCTAATAAAGATTTTAATTTAAAGAAACTTTAATTGATTTATTCCAAGGTTTTGTTATGTATTAATCACTCCTATGGTAAGTGTTCCAGGTATGTCAATTAAAAATAAATTTCTACCTGTGAATGTATACATAAACTCATGTGTATGTGTAAAATACAACACCATGATGGAAACATTCAAACAAAACAAAAAACATGGGAAGTAGAAAGCAGGGTGGGACAAAATTTATTAGGATTTGAGAAAGACTGTATATGAACTATGCAGCATGATCAAAATGCAACATTGCCTTCTTAGTGTAACAATTTTTACAGGAATTATTCATATGGTGGTACAAGCATCAATTTTAGTGTAATTAGTTACTCTCTAGGCACTATTTATAAAATCCCCCAATTGGCCATTAGAAAATCCAAGGTGGCTTCTAAATGTATTCTATATGTTATTTCTGCACATTGAAATACGTTGATGATGATTTTCAATTTTAATGATTTTGGTGATATACTTAATGGAGGCAGTATGCCTCACCAGTGAGATGAACTGTTCCCTTTTCAGTATGTTACAGCTTTTGAACAGGGCCAAATGATCATCTTGGGTAAAGGAGGATTTTCATACAATTAAATCAACCATTGGATTAATGACACGACAGGGGTGCAAGTGACGCAAGGGTGACAAAACGACAAAACACTTTATTTGCCTGGCAGTGATGAACAATCACTGGGCTCCCATCTCAAATGTTAATAGATTGTTGGAATACATGGTAACTACAGCATTGGATAGGATAGGAGGTCTCATTGCCTGCCCAAACACATCCCCCCAACTTAGTGCCTTTAGATTCCTTTATTTATCACCATGTGAAAACACTTATGTACGTCACTCCTGTACATACCATGGATGAACTGAAGGCCAGGATACTTGCTATATAGTAAACTGCTCAGAAAACATGCCTACTATCTTTGATGATGTGTGACACGACATGTTGCAGCGCTGCCATAGTATGTGGCAGTGAACATTTTAGCAATGCATTAATTTACAATTTCCAGAATAAACCTTATTGCAAACACTGATACATATGCAAATTTGTTAAAACCCGATGTCACCTATCCTGCCAGGTTATTTACTACCCTTGTTAATTTGTATCGCCATTTTCGGACATGGGTATCTTAATAAAATGTGTTTCTTTTAACCTCATTTACCACCCCTATAAATTTGTAACACTTATTCAATGTAATCCTGCATATTCATTAGCATACAGAGTGATCATAGCTTTGTTATCAAACAAGTTCTGCTTCAACCTAAATTACAGAGTATCCACAAACACTTTTTTCACAATATCAGATGAGGCGTTCATCTGCCAGAATGTATTATCCACTGTCATATCACAGTTAAAAAAGATATGCTGAAATGCAAGAAATTAAGTAATAAGAATGATATTTGTTGCCACAAATTATGAGCACTCAAATGCAACCAGTACAACAAGAAATCTGAATACCAAAGTTGTACCTTTTATTCTTTTCTTGAACACTTAGTCACATTCCAACAAAACAATTCCCAATCACTAAGGATGGATCCAAGGAGGGCAATAGGGCTGATCATCCTTCCCTACCCTAAAGCACCTTAATAAAAAGGAACTGACCAGAATTGACATTAGGCATTACACACTTGAAAGAGTGCAGCAATGTGTGAAGTACAATCAGTACGAAAATTGAGCTAGGTTAGAAAATGCATACAAATTATTATCTAGCTAATATGGTAAGAAAATATCTTAGTTTTGCAGAAATACACCCCCCACACCAAAACCTTCTAAACTCATTGCTGGATCTGCACCTGTTGAATATACTGTATGTCTGTGATATTGCCATTCAGCAACTAGTTAATTATTCTCATACTACAGCCAATCTAGATGAACTGTGAACCCACAAAGATGCACAGTGTGGCAAGTAATTCACCAAGAACATACTGAAGGCTTTTTTGATTTAATACCATAGTATGCAACACATCTTACTGCAGCCCCAGGAGGCTTTGCAACATATAAAGATATATTTTTAGGTGAACAAGGTGTGTATTAGTTTTAATTATATACTCAAAAGTTTGTTAAATGCTACGTGATATGCTGGAACTGAGTCAAGTTCTACTAATATATAATTTGTAAATAAAATTGAATGTGTGCTCTGTGTTTCAGTGACCAACATTTATCTCGGCAACGTAACTGGTTATACCTACGACATGCATCAAGACAAGGCTTCTCTTGTTACAACAGAATACAGCAGTGACTGTAGATCTCGTGTTATAAACACATCATTGCCTTGCTAATTTCTGGATTGTGTGTGATAGAAACAATGCTACCTACACAGGTGAAAAAATTATTTATATTGAAAGAAGCATAGACACTTCAAAATACTGTTTTTGTGTTCATTTTTATACAAATGTAAATATTGGAGAAAAAGTGTAAATCATTTAAAAAAATAAATAATTAGTTACTACAACAAACAAACATGGCTTTTCTTTAAACTTTATAGGGATTACTGTTCGAATATGTAGTATAAAAACTTGGGTTTACATTTTTCTCCATTACACATTTACTCTGCAGCAGGTGTGCTCAAAAGAGCTGCAAACAACATACGAGTGAATTTTTGTGGCCCTTCTCGCTTTTGAATGAACGTAAACACAAAAGTCTTATATTTGTCTACAGCAGACATTAACAAAGTTTTGGACCACATAGTATGTAGCCGCACACATGATGCTCCTTACATATGAAAAAGATCCACAGTCCGAGTGAGTTTCACATGCCTGCTCTACAACTTGTTACAAAAAAGTCACACTACAACACTAGCTCACTAGCAGAACAAAATTAAAAGCTGTGAAACGATACATACATAAATAACACACAGACAATACAATTCAAAGAATTATTCAGTAGAAATAACTTGTGGTGTAATGGATGGGAACAGTCATCCGTTCACACACAATTAGGGTTGCCACAGCAGTATAACCCAAAAAGAGGGCACATACTTGTTCAAAGCATTAAAAAAGAGGACACTTAAACACTTGTAGTACACCATAAAATTTTTTTAATGTAAGTGTATAAATTATTTATTTTATTATCTGGTAGTTTAGTTGAGTAAATGTTAAAAAAGCAAACATAATTTCTAGAAATAAACTCTGAGTATGTTAGCACTACAAAATAAAACAGATTGAAATAGTCATCAACATAGGCTGACAATTGCACTTTCTGAAAACCATTGACAACTGTAAACATATGTATAACAAACGAACAACGTAATAATTTCCAAAGAAAAGAAGTTGTACATAAGCGCGAGGCATGTCGGTACCGTTCCTAAACATTTCGTGACACAGAGACTATATAAAAAGGACGTTTTGGCTCTCTGTTCTTGAAAAAAGAGGACATTTGGCCCATTTTTGTAAAACGCGGCCGGACAGTTTACGAGGCGTTGAAAAGAGGACGTCTGGTATTCCTACACACAATACTGCTCTATTATAAGGATATTGAGTTGTTTTCGTTCTGTCCTTGTGTCATCATTCAAGTATACTTAGTAGCGGCCGGTGGAGTCAGATAATGGCTGTTCACACATTGTCTTGAAAAATAATTAAGAAAGAAAATTTTTAATTTAAATCAGTTACAAATTGTTCTTACACGCTAAACTTAATGTTGTTTTACTAAACTTATCATGATTAATAACGTGGGTTAAAATTTAATTACGAACACTGAAAGTTGTTTCAATTCCCTTTATTTAATTTCCAGGCAAATTTCAATATGGCTCTTAAAAAAGTATTAAGTAAGTTATTTATAATTTTCTACCAACTTTAAATTTGATTGTATAGTTATCATTTTCAGCAGTTAAATGATAACTAATATTTTCATTACTTGTAACGTCCGACGTAAAAATATTACTTTCTAGAAAGGCTATTTAGTAATATTTCATACCTTTGATTAATATGTAAAAACACTGTTTGTGCGAATATACATTCATTACCTGCATTCTGTACCATTGACATTTGTTTTAGATTAAAAACCACACCATCTCCTCCCTATTTTGCTCAAGGCTCATGTCACATTTTTGCTCAGGACGTTGGTTTGTCCTGGTATTAGATAAAGCGTAACTGCTGGCATCTAACGTGGTGTTTTATAGTTGCGCTGATGTAACACTGTGTGCCAGTAGGTGCTGCCACCACGAGCTGAAAGAAGTAACCGTTTCCACGATCAACAGGCATGAGCACAGTCCAACCTGTGCTCCTCTTTAATGTTAAAACTTCCATAAGAGGCGATGTCATTTTGTCGTGCGCATGCACAGTAAGGCCGAGCAGGGAGGCTGAGAGGAGAGCACAGCTCTGTTGTGCACAGTACAGTGTTGCAACATCGCAGCTTTGCAGCATAAAAACTCTGTGTATTTGTGCTCGGTTACACGAACATTTCAAACTGTACTAGCGCTACAAAACACACAAAGTTTTAAATATTTTACAAAAATGCTTCATAGAAAACTGGGTGTGCACGTTCACCTGTGCACTTATATGCCAGCCGCTACTGAGTATACTGCAGTACTTTCACCAATACAATGTCTGTGTTGACTTAGCAGTGTTATCGAAAACTACTTACATACATCTGTTCGGTATGTCCATATTAATTTGACGGTTCATGCTATTTTTATTACATATGATAACTGACTAAATCTTTTGATATAGTTCTACAAGAATTATTCACACATGCACTGCAGACAGCTAAAACTTGTTTGTTGTCAATGTCTGTGTTACATTATATTCAGAGTTTCCTGCAACAAAACTCAACACTGTGTTGTTTAAAGTCCATAATACAATTTATTTTAGTAACCTGATACCACTGCAAAGATCACAAAAAAATCCAAATAGAATTTGTTCTTGTAAAATAACACCAAATCAAATGACAATTAAGTTCTTGAAATTTTATTGAAGACAGATATGTTTTGGTGTATAAAATTATGAGAAAAGTAATAAACCCCAAAATTTTGATGAACTCCAGGAAACTTCCACTACGTACTGAATTTATATATTTACAAATTTACACATTTCCCCTGTGCAACTTTTCCTCTGCAATTTTATTCCACCACTAACGCACAATAATTTTCACACATTTTCACAACTACGTAATCAGCAACTACAGAGGTATCATTTAGGAAGGCTAGAAGACAGCTGGCTCTACTTCACAACAGCTGCCTCACAACCAAGTTGTCAACCCTGCCTACAGCATAAACAAGCTGCACAAGATTTATTACATTAGTATTGTACAATTTTCATAACTTTTGCTTGGCTTAATGATAACAGTGAGAATTCCCTGCATGAATTTCAATGAGAACATCCACACAATGTGCATATAAAAAGAAATTGATGTGTGTTGAAATTTTTAAATTTGAAGTCGATAACTACAGCTACTTAAAGTTCGCGCTTTTGAAACGCCCACGGAAACGTTTAGTGATGTCACAAGCCATGGTACACACAGAGCCTTGGCAAGCTAGCTGACTGCTGTTGCACTCCGGCGGAATGCCAGACTACACTTGGTGAATAAAAAATGATTTTTAAGTCTGTTACGATGGTTCGTTTGGTTATACGTACATAGACAATCATTAAACGTAACAAATGTAATATTTCAAAGGTATTTGAGTCGGAGGTTTTATATGTGTTTAGTGTTACGCATATTGTTATACAGCACAATATCAGAGCAATATCCGAGCACTGTAATATGCAATCATAAATTAAATAAACCTGTTTACCACCGCAAACCGTTACTATATTTAATTATTTAATACCCATATATTTACTTCACAATAGAACCACACCAAGTGTCGGCCACGATGGTGCAATGGTTACTCTCTGAGCTGATATTGGAAAACTTAAATGAGTTCAATAATCGTTCGGGTTAGTATAATATTGTTTCTCAGATTCTTTATCCAAATTTAATATCTCGTATAATCAATAGTATTTTGTATTTCATTACGGATGTTAGGTTCATATGCAATATATAAATTTATACAGCAAATAATACTTCTGGGCTATTGCGTGGGTTTTGGTTTAAAGTAACGCAAAAAAAAATTGTTATTTAATTTGTATAACAGTGTGGCGTAAGCCTACTGCAGTACTATTTACCACTAATGACATGTTCATTACGTAATATGTGAAGTAACGAGTGATTGAACACGCAAAAAATAAACACATTTAGCCTAAATGCAAGTTTAACCATATATGACCTATTATTTTAATATAGATATACTATCCTACTAGATCACACTAAAAATCACTTTCGCGATTCACATTCAATTTAAATCGCTGTTTCTTCCGCGCAAATATGCCATTTCAGACATCATATTAATTTGGATACGAAAATGGAAAATAGATGGTTTAAAAAAATAAATAAAACATTTTTATATCAGACGCTAGTAAAACTATCTAATAGTATTAATTAAAACATATATGCCGTACATGTGTTTTGAACCCGAATCCTTAAAAATAGTAGGTACTGTAACCAATACACTAGCGTATTAGATACGTACCCATAAATCTACCCCAAAAATAATTATTGTAAAACAAAGAAGAGGCCGCTAGGCTATCAGTATGTACAAAAGACAGAAGCACAAGTACTCACGATTTAGTACTCGACAGATACACACAAATAGGACGACAGATAATCGCGGGAGCGCGTATCGCGACGCTTCACTGCTTAGAGCAGCAAAACATCACGATTCGCGCTACCGCGATTATGTGTTGTCCTATTTGTGTGTGTGTATCTGTCAAGTACTAAAACGTGAGTACTTGTGCTTCTGTCTTCTGTACATACCAAAAATAATTAAGTGTAGAGAAGAAAAGCATTTTAACAATTACAAATTACTGACAGCAGCATTAATGCTCCCATGGCACCTGGTAAAATTAGCGATTACTATTGATAAGGTTACTGCCTTGAACAGCATTTAATTGAACTTCCATGACAATCTGGCTCTTATTGTTAGTAATCGTGTTACCTGCCCTGTGGAACCTAGGATGACAGATCAAGTTTGGTATTTATGGCCAAGCATGAAGACGCATATAAACAGTTTATAAGAGTGACAAGTCTGGCCTTCTAGAAATAGAACACTATTTCAATGCATACAATACTTTGAGAAATAAATGTACGCAAGTAACACAGAAAGCTAAGATTAGCTACTGTAACACTTTACAAGAGAGTCATGTACCCCAGTTTCAGAACTCTAGAAAAATCTTACTAAGCTGGAAGTAGCTGTAGTGAAAAAACAAAAATAAGCAATCAAATAGAGCTTTCTTTTCACTTGACGAAACCCAATTGTGTAGATGTCCAAAGTAAAATAAACGAAATCCAAAATCTCTATAACTTAGGTCTTTGAGAATGTAATAGTAAGCTTTCTTTTCAACCAGTCATGCCTAAAGATGTGTGTAAATCTTTTAGGCGAATTAAATCAAAAGCCTAGTGTGCTGATGGTCTATCCGTAAAACTTACAGCACCTATTCTACCTACTATTTGTACAAATTTTTACTTGTATAATTAACGCTACTCTTACAGAAATAATATTCCCAGCTTGCTGGAAAAAGGCATTAGTGTTACCTATTGCATAAATTCAGCAAAAACTGACTGCCAATAAATTAGTATTTTAAGGGCTGATTGCACAGTAATATTGTGAAAAATCTAAGGCCTCTCTGAGTGAATTGTGAGAAATTTTAACTGCAGGGAGGTAAAGTGAGTGAAATCTAAAGAAAATCGGAGAATTTCTTAAGGTGTCCTCAGATCTTCCTTAAGATTTTATCAAGCTGCAAATTAATCATGGTGGCGGTAAATAGAGGTTAGAATACCACATTTTTTATTTTTTATTTATTGGAAATATTTTAGAGGAGGAAGAAAACCATGGTGTTTGCACTGGCATCTACAACATTATTTATGTTCATTGTACATTTTAGCACGAAAGCGATGTCAAATTTTTTATTTTCACTTTTGTTTTCAAACAAAATGGTTACGAAATCATTTTATAATTTTAAAAATTCACTACTTATTTTTTACCATATTTATTTTACATTTTTTCAGTGTTACAGTATGTGAAACAATAAATATAAATTATTAAATTGCCATAATATAAATTTTAAGAATAATAATAAAAGAAAAATAATATACATTTCAGCTACAATTGCAAGTTGATGCACGAAGAGAAATTATTTTTCTCGTGAATATTCTGGTAACACTTCACCTCAACTGAGACACTGTAACTCAATTTCCTGACTGTGAAATGCAAACAAAAATTTCTCAGATTTTACTCAAGTTCTGCTTAGTTTCACCTTTACCTCAAGATTTTTCTCACTTGACTTTTCAATCAACCCTTACTGTATCATCAAAAGTAATCTAATATGTGGTGCATAAGCAAATGTTTGCATATTTAAATTAATACCATACATCTTGCTTGACATTAACCAGTATGGTTTTTGCACTATGCATAACACAAGTACTGCCCTCATTGAGACACTGATAACATACATTTTGTCATGGAGGATCACAAATTAACTCTGCTATGCTTAGTCGACTTAAGTAAAGCATTTAACGCAGTAGACTATGATTTCCTATTGGCAAAGTTAAAGCATATAGTCTGTCTCACGAAAGAATTCCATTCTTTGACAGGTGATAGCATCCTTTTTACAGATGTTTCAGTGGAAAAAGCAATGTGTTCTTCTATCACAGATGATTTCTGAACAAACAAACAAACAAAGCTGACAGGTAAACTGTGTAGATTATCAAAATGGAAAGTATTTTCCTGTAGCTCTGTACACACGTGGTAATCTTCAAAAGTGTCAAAAACTTATAAATATTACTTAAGATAGACATATACAGTAATCTCTCAGTTTAACGACTTTCAAGGGACTGAAAAAAATTATCCTTAAATTGAAGGAGTTGTAAATATGGATGATGAAAGTACGTTGGGACTTTATATGGGATCAAAAAATACAGTTCTTAAAGTGAAAGAATCTTTAAAATGAAACACCTTAAACGGAGAGATCACTGTATTACACAGTGGGACAGTCAGCTGAGTGTGCTTTTGCACAAACCAAATGAGGCAGAGGCAAAGACAGTTTTTGTATGGAAACTGCTTTAAAAATAAATACCAACACAACTGTCAAAAAATTGAATTTTTTCATGAGACAGACTATAGCTTTAATTGAGGCATGCAAATGGATAAAATCTTATCTTGGAGAACACAGCCAGAGTGTTGCACTACATGGCCAACAATTTCAATGGAGACCAATTAAAACACGAGTTCCTCGAGGCTCTATACTTAGCCCCCTCTTATTTACTCTCTTTGTCAATGATGTCAGAAAAACCTCTCTTATACAAAGCATCACTTGTGTGCAGATAACCTACAGGTTTATACACATTTTAGCAAGGCTGGTATCGAGACAGTAGTTGAAGTGCTAAATAAAGGCCTCGCAGCAATTAATAGTTGGTCAGTCTGAAACTCTCTATGTGTAAACCCAGCCAAGACACAGTGTATCATGATTGGTTCTAAGCCCCTACACCAACTAATTACAGTATTAATAAATCTGCTCTTCCTAATATAGAATTTCATCCTATTATAATGCATCTAGCAAATACTGTCAAAAATCTTGGCGTTACAATTGATGAAATACTGTGATGCACAGCTCACGTCTAGTCTGTGTAGAAGAAAGTTCACTACTACATATTTATTATTATATCTAGTGTATGAAAATACTAATGCCAGTGAAACTAATTACCACATTGCATTAGTAAGGAGTCTCATACTGTCAATAACTGATTACTGTGATGCAGTCTACTACAACCTCGGCGAACGTTACACAGCAAGGCTCAGGGTTCTTACAGCAACATAAAATAAACATTCAAGGACACTATAGAACTTTTCAAGGACTATCTACTAATATTTCAAGGACCGCAGTAAATTACATTTGATACGCCAAATTTCTACTCAAATGTTTAAGGTTTTATTTGCAACGTTTCTATTATGCTGTCCCCCACCCCTCTATAAGAACTGAAGTTCACCAATGGTAAGTGAATGAGAAATTTTCAATTTCATTTAAAATTAACACATTCATATTTAAGGGCTTGTTATCGAGCATTGCAGTGATTCCAAAAATATTTTTTTTAAATTGCTATCTAATACTCATATCAAAATTCTGTTCCACAGTTTTGACACCTATATAGTATAATTGGTAGCTGAATTTTTTTATAGAAATATACTAAACTGTTTTTTTAGATTTCATCACCCAAAGCACCACGTTTTTTGTCATGAAAATAAGCAAAAATGAAGCAAAATATGTTTTTGCTGACGAATAGTAGATTATTTTTAAAAACGCATCCACAGTATTGTGCATCGTGTGACTGTACATTGGCCCAATTTTTTTTTTTTTTTTTTTTTTTTCAAATTTTTTGGTTAAAAAATATTTGAGTTATTCTCACCATCTGAAACAAACTCAGGAACAAGCCCTTAATGAAGCTCCTTCATATTTATTAAAAAGTCTCAAAAAATAAATTACACTGATTTACAAAGTACTTTTTAAAGAGAGACATTTAGTTAAAAAAAAATTCAGTCTGTAACAGGTTTTAATGTAAACAAATATGGCTGATGCCATGCTCCTGCTTAAGTAATAGCACACATTAAATTATTTTATTCCCAATTAAAGGTTCAAGGTATTAAAATTACCACGAATTACATGCTGTAACAGAATAAATAAAAAATAAGTAAACAAAGTGAAATATAGTCAGTCGTTCACTAACTGCGGAACGTACAGTGCGAGATCGTTGGTACAGAACACCACTTCGGAAGTGGTCTGGCAACTTCGACTTGAGAAACGTGGGAGACATTCCGTTCTGCAACATGCATAGCACTCTTAGTTTCTCTCACACCTGACACGTAATTTATTTTTTAATACTCTTGTAAATACTGCATTTCATATCGGTCATTTTTCCTTTTCAAAGCTCTTTTGTTTCGTTTTTGCACCTCTTCTCTTCTAAAAAAACTTTGCCAATAAACTCTAGCAGATGCAGATAACTACTTGTCACGATCACATAAAAGGCGAAATCTAACGTGCTGTGTTATACCAGAAAGTGTATCAATATCACATACACTGCAAAACGTCTGTTATCTTCAAGTAAATTATATCACAGAAATAATGGTTATTATATATAAAATATGGTTTCATATTTCTGAGAAAGGATTTTAATGTTAGGAAAATAGCTAGAATATTAGGTAAGAAAACCCAAAAATTCAAGGACTTTTGAAGGACTGGATTACATCAAGGACATTTCTTGGGCTTTCAAGGACATGGTCAAAGTTCCAGGACTTTCCAGGACCATAAGAACCCTGAAGAATATAAAAAATTCAAAACACATACCTCAGATTTATATTTGATTTAAAATCCTGTGATAGCATAAGCCCACATCCTAAGAAGTTAGCCTGACTTAAGTTAAACCAGAGAACAACAACTCATGACCTGTATCTTTTCACAAGTTACTAAACATGGCAAATCCTTATTAATTTCGTAGTCTTTTTTCATTTCTGAATGTCAACACGCTCTCCAAAAATGATAACCGATTATTCATACCCCTACATTGAACAAAAGTTTCATCAAACTAATTTACTACTTCATTATTGAAAGTTTGGAATGATTTGGTTCATAAACACATAAATATAACAAGTCTTAATTGATTTAAGAAAGAAACCAATCAATATTACTTAAGTTATCCCCATGACTGCGAACAGTAAACACAAGTAAGTCTGTAAGACTGTAAGTTTGAGACATTGTGTGAGTGTGCAACAGTGTGTGTGTATGTTCGTGCGAGATTGCCTAGTGGCTTTATTTTCCCTTTCCTCTTTTTGCATTATTGTATATCACTGCAACTAAATTTTGTAAATTAAAAGATTTGAGCAATATTTCTCCTGTCAGTTAGTACAGTACTTTATACCTGTGTATAGCTATAAAATATTTAATTTTTTCATGTAATTTTTAATTTTTATTATTATTAATTCATTAACTGTAATTTTTCACAATGTTTCAGATTTGATGTAAAATAAATGTGAAGTGGTGTAGGTTCAGTGTAAAAAAATGCCACCTGCACCTTTAAGTTGTGATAGATAAATAAGTATCTTATAAACTAACTGTGTGAAAACGTAGATGTTACACATGTGTCAGGTATTTGTATCACACTGCCAACTACACTGCTTGTATAGCAGTCCCAGGTAAAAAATAAATAAATAATTAAATAAAATAAAAATAATCAGTTTTATTTAAACATCTGTAACTATTTAATACTTATCAGTTACATACTAAGTATAGTCTAAAAAAAAAGAAACAAATACATAAAACAGTCTTATATAATATATACTCCAAAATATGCTAAAAATAATAAAAAAAATATTTTAATTAAATCCTCTCAGGTAAAACCTGAGACACGTTATTTTGATTCACCCAATCACCGCTCGGGTTTAATAGCAATACAATTTTAACGCTAAGAAAGGCAATATTATATTTTATCTTCATAACATGAAATGAACACTAGGTGTTACAGTAAATGCTATCTCTCGTTAACTGGTTCTGTAGCAGTGGTTGTTCAAGTAATGCTCAGACACACCCTGATTTGAGGAAATGTTTATGTCAGAGACAAAAAACTCCGACAATTACAACTAACTGCGGTTACATCAAAACTTTTTTTTCTATCTCTACACTTATTTGATGTGCTGTTAATAAAAACTTTATTGTACTCTGCTATTTTAACAAGGCAAATGCAACTTCCAAGTGCAGTAGAAGCCTGTTACACCACAATGACAGCTCTTTATAAACCAGGTTCTATTATACAACAGGTCATATGTCCCCCAGCCTACGCACATAAATGATTGGCGGCACTCGTAAAACATGAAAATGCTCTAACACTTGTTGGAATCACACCTCTCAACACCAACTTTATAACGGGCTTCTACTTATACACTTATTATATGGGTGGGTTAGTTGCCAAGTGGTGTAAGTCCAAAAAGCAAATTTTTCAGGAGAGAGAATTTAAAGTTTTGTATCTGTGTTAAACTTCAGATTACTTTATTTACTACGTAATGCAATGGAAAAATGTAGTGGACTAGGATGCACATACAGTATTTGGTAAGTATGTAGACCTCACTGTAGGCAATTTTGTAGTGGTGCAAATCCATTTTAGATCTTTTGTGACTTGCAGCACTTTGCAACTAACCCATCCATATGTATCTTACATAGTAATACATGACATGAAATAATGTTATAACATAATAATAAACTGTAAAAAAAATGTAACAGAGCAGTTGCCTGCAATAAGCTATGTAAATATATATATTAACAAATCAACACTACTTGAAGGATAGTACCCAATTACAAATCCTACAATGGCATTGCACATGACAGCTGGGGCTGCCAAAAATAGACTCGTGATGCCCTAAGGTGTTATCTATATTAGGTGCAAATGTTGCAGCTGTGAAGAAAAACCAATAAATACTGAAGTGTACAGTCAAATCACTTTCAATAAGAGTGCATATTTTAACAGTGAAATACATAGATCACAAAAAAATGTACTCTTTAATTGTATTGTAATTTTGCATTTATATATCTCAAATGATGCAAGCTATTAAAATTATTGTTACACACATTACAAAAATATCAATGGCAGATCTAGGGGGGTGGGGGGGCAGCCTGTCATGGGCGCTGGATTAGTCAGGGCACAGGTGGTGCCAAAAATGTTTACTAAGGAATGAATGGAAAGAAGTTTTGTGGGGAGTGGGGGGGAGGAGAAGGGAAATCACAATTCTTACTCCAGGTGACGAACAGCCTAGAACAACATCCTTGAAAAATACTATCATATCAAATGTTGGTATTTGCAATACGTCGTATCCCAAAATGCTGGTTTTGCTGCAACGTTTTCTACAAGCCTTCTTAAAGGAAGATAGAATATTTTGATTTGCATCAAAATAAACCAAGATTAATTCTTGGGAGAATATGGTATTTTTTATTGAAGGTGAAAACATTACCTTTATGCTAAAATACAGCAAAATGGTGATTTCAGATAAAATGAGGGTTACTTACAACATTGATGTTTTATGGATGCTGTGCACAATAAGATAAAGGTACTGTAATATACATGCTCAAAATTCTTACACTGCTTGAAGCCATGTATAGGACATGAGACGAGGTATCCTGCTGCCCACAACTACTGAAGCAAGCTTGCCAAAACTCAACATAATACACTTTTCAACTCAGTTTTTTAAAGTGCATAACATACCCTAATCTAATGACAGGGTGTCTACCAAATTGTAAAGTAAAATTTAGTGACTTTTTAGTGACTTTTTCTTTTAAAACTGTTTAAACAAAATTAACTAACAATTTTTTTTAACAAGTGCAACACGGCTGACAATTTTCATTATGTTTCCTCCAATTGCTGATAGCGCGAAGCATGTCCAATTTTAAAATGCGTAATCAATATATACCTAAATTTAAGTTGTCTTTATTAAGATGACTATGATAACTAATATAAAAACTAATTATTAATTTTACTTGCACAGTGCATGAGAAATACTAGTAGTGTAAACATGCATGTTTGATAAATGATTCAACAAGAATCAAACAACCGAAAATAATTTTCGTGACATATACCAAAATATACTACAAATTAGTGACTATTGTGGGACTTTCGTGACCTTTTTCCCAATTCGTGACTTTTTCGGGGCTTTCGTGACTTTAGTGATTTAGTAGACACCCTGAATGAGCTCGAAATAAAGTCTTTTCTTGGTGCTATGGCTCCTGACTCATTACCAGTATGAATGTATAGATTAAATTACATTGAAATGTTTCAGACAGCACACAAACTTCAATTCGGCTGACTAATGCCTCAGTAATTTCCAGTTTGCTCCTAGTGAGGCAGGATGTCGCCAAAATTATATGCAGCAGATTCTCTGGTAAGTGAAACAAAGCAATATGAAGGAGAATTCCCCTTTCTTTTTCTCAATGAATTAAGGTGTATTTTTAAAATAAAACTCTGTTGTGTATACATATGAACATACAGTGGAACCCCTGAATTACACTTCTCAAGGGACCAGTAAAAAAAGGTGTAAAATGTAGGGAAGTGTAATCTGAGGGAAGGTTATAGTGTAAAATCATTAAATGGGACCAAATACAAACAGTGTAAATGGCAGGAAAGTGTAGAATCAGGGGGTGCAAGTCAGGGGTTCCACTGTAGTTGTTTTACTGCTCATATTCATATTCCGTAAAAAGTAATTATAGATACAGTTCCATAAGGTAACACAAGAAGATGCCTGTCATACAGGTTTCTTTGTTACGTTTTGTTCAAGAAATTTAAAGCTCATTACTGACTTAAACAAATGCCCAACAAAAATAATATCTTAACGTAATATTTTTTTACATATTTATAAAAACATTGTGGCTTTAAAATTCCTTAAGTGTAGCATCTTCCTTACCTTACTGTATGTGAAATTTTTTATGTCTATTGTCATTTTCTACCTATTAATTAAAAAAAAATATTCTTTATTTATTACCCTAAATTGTTCTTCTTTTGCTTATTTCCTATGACAAAAGCTCTACTGTTGTTGATAAAATCATAATATACCAATGTAAAACTACAGCTTACTGTACACAAATTATTATTTTCTTAAACTGGATTGTGCAGCTATGAAACAGCAGTTATTATTACGCACTTGTTTCATACCACAGCTTACAAAAATATCTTTGGAGCATAACAAACTGTCAATAAATTTGGTACACTTACACAGAGTGCTTTTTATCATTTGAGTCCATATACAGAAAGCCAACCAACAACTTACATGCTGCAGTAGGCATCTGTTACCAAAAAATATATACTTTACACACAACTGTTTGTAGAAAAAAAATTAACCTCAAATTAAAAAAAATATACATAGTATATAATAAAATACAGGAACTTATACAAAAAATTAGTAAGCTAAAAACAAATAGTTAATGGCAAAAGTGATTCTTCTACAGAAATATTCATACCTGTGCTATATTGATACATGCAGCAAAATAACTACAGTAACTATTTATTGTATATAAACAATCTTATTTTTGTTCTTGTTAGAAAAACCTTCACCGCCTTAGTAACAAGCTACAAACTTTAAATCAGTATAACATTACTAAAACTCTTCTCCAATAAATAACTTACATTCACCACCATGGAACATACAAATAAAATGGAAATTAGCAAATAATTTAACATATGTACTACGGTAAATATTTGTGGCTTAACATAAGAACAACCAATGTCAATATCTAGTAAGTGTGTTAATCAAGCATAGAATGTCTGGGTAGCGTTCCAAAACGTTGCTCTGTGAGTAAAATTTACTCTGTGCCTGTCCCAAAACCTTTGGAGCAAAAATTTTACTTGCTCTGACGGTGTCTCGAAACTACAAAGTAATTACTCTGAGCATCTTTGCAGGGTAAAATTTTTACTCACGTGATTTCATTGAGTAACAGAGAGTAAAATTTATTTGTTTATGTGGAAAGTGAAAAAAATTGGAGGAATTCACATGTTACGCTTTGAAAAATTATTGTAATTAGGCCTAAGTAATGATATTATGTTGTTGGACGTACATTGAATGCCTGTAAATTAATACTATATGTTTCCACCCTTATCGAAAAAGCTTATGTCTGAAATTGGCCAGATCTGGACCAGATGTGAATTAGTTCACATTTACCTATCCCTGATGCCATATCTGGCCAGTTTCAGACCTAGCCAGATCTTGCCCAGATACACTATTTTCATATTTGCAATATTGAACTGTACCTATAAATAAACATTCCCTTTATAGTATGTTTTATAGTCCGGTAATTTTCAATTGTAGCAATTAACAAATGTGTTTAGTGAGTTGTGTTAAAACTTAACATTAAAATCAAAATGACTGAGGTACAGAACTGAGGTGTTAATGTAAATAGATAGTGAGAATGTTTCGCTAATACCTGTTTCAGCAATTGTCGAGAACACTGTGAAATAAATTATTCCATTCTACGTTTCCTTGCTCCTCGATTATGGGGGTGGGGGGTAATAATTTCATAAAAATTGCATATTTATTGATTTGCTTCATTTTCACATTACAGGTGCTAGGAGTGATTCTGTTGGGATTCTCTTTATTTCATAAGATAGGAGGAATACTCTTGCAGTTTATTGTCTTTCGTGAGACTCAATACACTGATTCTAACCTTTCAACATATATTTGCTGTCTACACATGTCAAACCTACCTCGGTTAACACTAAACTTGCAAATCATCTAGGACTACATAGTTTAATTTATCATTAAGTTCTTGAACGGATGTTGTGTGTATTGACAACACATGAGTACAGGTGCTGAACAATTTTATTTACGACTCGCTGAATGACGAAATCAACATGTCATTTCACACGCGTTACGACGAAACATACACGGAATTCAAAAATCAATTACATAAATTACAACCAGGACAAATATAAACTGTAAACATTATTAATGCCCTTATCAAGTTACACATCGCTCACTTTAAGCCCTATGTTTTTCATTGCAATGTAAGTTAAAAGATGGATAAATAGTTTGGTAAAACAACACCTGTATATTTCACTGCATTATAAAAATGCTGCTGTCAATGAACAAAGTACTTTACTGTTCTTGAACATTTTCAATCCACAAAAATTAGCACATGTCCACCACACTGTACGATAAAACTAATACATAAACGAACATTTGTTTTCACCACACTTCCAAACAGTTAAAAACTGATAATATTGATTTTTGTAATTATAGCTGTCGAACCTACACATTTAGGCGCAGTGTTTACAAACAACTGAATCTGTTTGCTCTATGCCCATTCCAAAACAAATTTTACTCTTGTATTACTCTGCCTTACTCTCCATTACATTACTCTGCTCCTAGAGTAATGTTCTGGAACACAGTCCTGATTATCTCACATATGGTATACTGAAATTGGTTGTTATTGCATTAAGATACAGATTTACGTGAACAAAAGTACCTAAAAAATTTTACTTCTTTCTAATTCAAGTTTTTTACTTGCCACATACATATGGCAGTGTTATATGTATAGCACTTAAGAGGGTGTGGTACATAATTCAACGCTAAAATCATTAATCTATAACTGTAGGTTTCTTGAAGCCAATTTGCCAAAATTAAACAATAACAATCCTAGACAATAGTTTTAGCCATTGTTTTAAACAAAATTGTTTTCAGTGTTACGAACTTCTGAGGCACAATCTCTGAGGCCGGAACCACGTGCATTTAACTACAGCGCAAGAGATCACGCCTAACGAATAAGTAATTCTAGATAAATATTTACTCATAAAGTTGGCAAATACCATTATCTAGGATTGTCATTGAGTATTTTATCCATATTCATTTCGAAAAAAGCGTAGAAATCAATTGATGTTTTCAGCGTTTATTTATCTACCACGCACTCTTAAATAAAAGTGCATACAATAATTGTGCAGTACCTTAAATTCTTCAATAATACCAAATCTACTAAATTTATAACAATTTTGTTTATAATACTGCTGCATAACATTACAGACAAAAAACCTGCCCTATCCTTCACTTTCTGGCACAGATTTGAAATATTTTTTGACAATCATATACACATTTTGAAGCATTAGGGTCACATGTAAGCACATAAATTCTGAAATCAACACAAGACTGAAGAAATTGATTATGTCAAAACAAAAAATGGAGTTGTTCCACAATACGGAAAACTAAATTCAATATGATGACTGAATTGAAGCCTACATTATGTCTGTCTATGAATAGCATTTAAGAACTGTTATCCAACACAAGTTTCCATTTCCATGTCCTATAAGCAACATGGGGGTGTAAAAATGGCTTAAATGAGTCTTTTCAGAGTCAGTTCAGTTGATAAATTTTCTACGTAGAAACTTTGGAGTTACCTGGAAGCACACATCACAGAGTTATCTTTATTATCCTACCACAGAAATATAGGGTTGCTGCTTTAAGTCACCTGCAGTTGCATCACTGACGGGAAGACTGTGCACTAATTTAGCACTAATTTAGCAAAACTACTGAACTTATTCCCAACATCCTTGTCTATTACAAGAAAATACACTTAAAACTATGCTTCTACATTTTTAAAACTACAGCACTCCCACTATAAATATGTATTTGTCACCCCTTAAAATTGCTAAAAAAAAATATTTTTCAGACTGTTGTATTTACAAAAATACCAACCTGTTATAACACAGAAAAAAAAGAAAGTAGCAGCATTTGTTTGACTTATGCTATGCTTTTCATAAATACAAATTTTGAGTTATAACTCAAAGTCCCATAAAAAAAATTAAAAGAAAATACTGGACCTTAATTTAGTTCCCTTTGCTTTTCTGATGTTTCTACACAACTGTCGTGTTGGCAATAGCAGGCCTGTTAGCATATCATAAGCCCAAAAAAAGTGATAATAGTGACTTTGAATAACAATATAGTGACTAAAAGTGATTTTTTCTCAAAACTGATTATCAAAGCAAAATTGCAAATATTTAAGTAAACAAACTTACATTACTCAAAAAACACACAGTTCTTCACCAAAGTAGGACTACTAAAACCGAAATCTATTAAAATTAAGTAAACATGATACTGCGGTCAATTAATTTACAACTAAGACACTTCATACAAAAATCTGCAATACACACACACACTGCAGAAATGAATTTAAGCACAAAATAAGACTATTTCATCATAAAAGTGAACAATAAAAATTTGCAACTCAGTCACAACAGAACACAACCAAATCAAGAATTATTAAGTTACATAGTGAGAGTGCACAAGTAATGTATATTAAGTCTACTTTTTTAGCTGTTTTGAAAAAAGTCTGATATAAATCTTGACTTGTACTTGTCAATACTTTTTTGTATAGTCTGAACCTCCTTGGACACACTGGCAACATCTTTGTGCACACTGTTCACTCCCTGAAGCATTGCTTGTGCAAGTCCTACTTCTGTGATATTTTTTTCGTCCACTGCTCTTTTAAGTCTCTTGTTGGCTTCCTCAAAGAGTCTGTCTGCTCTTTTTCTTTTCTCTTCATTTTTTTCAAATTTCTTGGTTTCTCTTCATCAGCAGCAATTTTATTTCGAGCTTCTTCCATTTCTTTTATACTTGCTTCCTGTAATGCTTTTTTTTGTTTCTCTTCTTTCTTTACTTTGATTTCATCATCTTTCAATTTCTTTTCATTCTCAAGGTATGTTTTATAGCTGTTATATATGCAGCCCTTGCCATTCCCATAAGATTGTTTGTAATAGGGACAAACTGAGGCTTCATCTGATAACGTTTCATGCCACTTTTTACAGCCATGGCAGCATTTAGAGTTTGTTCACACATTGACGTTTTGTCATCTGTCAGGAATCTGGAAGACAACGAAAAACCACGTTCTATATCAGCACTACCATGGGACAAGGTCAACGCAACCTTCACTACAATCGCCACAGTTGGGTATTTTGGTTCACCCATGTTGTTCTTCAATTTAAAAAAAATGGTTCCAATAGTCGTCAATGCGTTCATCAGAGCCATCTTTTTTCTCAAGCTGGAGCAATTTCAACTCATCTTGCAATGTATCCCTATTTATTTCCAAATGGAGAGCTTTAGCAAGAAAAACAATATATGTGCAACTGTTTTTTGAAGTCCTCAAATTTGGTTGAATTAAACGACAATGTTCAAGAATTGATCCAGACTGTAATGAAGACGTGGATAAGATGTGCTTGCAAGCTTTAATAAAAAATTTCTGTGCACAGCTAAGAAACTGCAATTTTTCTCTTTCACCTAACTTTGAGAGTTCTGTTGCAACTTCATCCCCACACAAAATATTTTGAATAGGAAGAAGGTTTTCTGGTGTGAAAACATTTGACTCTAGTTCCTTAATATTTTGAAGTCTACACACTCTTCCCATCAGCACTTTCACTAACTGACTGAGTTTATCACGCAACAAATGTACTAGAGGCTCTTCTTTCTGAAGGAAAGATGTCACAGAACTAAAAATGTGAGCACTTGAGCAAACAAAAAGAATTTGTGCTTTCATTGTACTGTCCTTAATAAGATTGTGTATCCTCTTGTAACCCCTGGTCTTAATCAAACTACTTTTCTTTTTGGGAATGAATGACAAGAAGTACTTTTGGAGAGCTTCACATTGTTCAATCAGTCTTCTTGCAGCTGCTTCAAGGGTAAGCCATCTTGATGCAACATGTTTTATGAAGCTGTGAGTTGGAATTCTGAGCTCCTCTTGAACCATTCTGTAGTCTTCTCGTGTAACAGGCCAACCATTAAAAAATTCGTGAACAGCATATGCCAAGTCAGACACATCCTTTCCTAATTCTTGCAAGCTGGCCAAAAAAGCATTATGCACAGTATGGATATTACACGTACCAATTTTTACCAGTGGTTTCCCTGCACAAGCAATTAAATCTTCACTGATAAGCCGCTCCACCTTCTTATTGACGTTAGGACCATCACTTCCAAGCATCAAAAGCTTACATTTTGGCAAACAAGCATCATCTATAGCAACATAAATTTTTTTCACAAGTTCTGCTGAAGTTACACTACCGATAAAAAAGGTGTGCAAGTGATGAGAGGAAATCTGCTGTTTTTTCCCAGACAATATTTTACACCAATCTGTAGCTCTTTGCAGCTGGCACTGTTAGTAGTTTCATCGTAGCATAATGAATAATAAGCTCCACTGAAGTCTTCCAGTAAGTTCTGTCTGAAATATGGAGCCAAAGCATACGTCAAACGATAATTAACTTTAACCATACTAAGTGAAAAGTCTTCTGGAACACCATCACTAAACATATTGACAAAAAGTTCTCCTATACCGTCACATGAGGAGACTGAGTAGTTCGAAACCACACACTTGATGACCCACCGAAGCTCAGCGGCTGTAGATCTATCTCTGACACTATAAATCTGCACAGTTCCATCATTTGAGCCAGTGAACAGATGGCGGTGCTCGAGCTGATGACAGCCGCAACTGACATTGAGAAAGTTTTTGTCTGCATTCCTTTTTGTGTACCTCTGTTGCTGCATGCTGACTGATTGCTTGAAAACCTTTGGAAACTATACTAATACTGGAACAAAGAGTACAAAATAATTCGCTTTCGTTGTTTTTTTACCCCATTCCTTTACTATGTATCCATTATCATTTTTTATGACCAACAAGTCACTTTTGAAACTGCAACGCCCCATGTTTCAACTAACCGTAAAAATAGAATAAAATGCTAATTAGGTCCATAAGTATTGCTTCGTAACTAAGTTGTCTCTCCCAGTTTAAACACAACAAAAATGTTGACACGTGAATTGCCGATAAAATTGTTTGAACTACTTGACCTTAAAATATCCTTGAGAAATTTGGCCTAAATGAAAGTTACACTCGTTTTCCATGCACAAACTTCTGGATTCAGTATTGTTTTATACTTCAATTCACGCATAAGCCGACTTTTATGCACTGAATAATGCTGTCACAACAAAAAAACAAATCCACAATGATGACGAGTAATGCACACGATTCCGACTGCACACTTTCTCACGTTCATACATTGGTAAACTTCACACCGACCATTAACACAATGTTTGGTATCACGCATGATATAATTATATGCATTATATGTACATTGTGGTATCACACATTGGCTGGAGGGATAAACTGGCTTGGCTTGGTTTAGCTCGCCACGGCCCGGCGCAACTCGCACGGCGTGGTGGCATGCTACTTGGCGCAACTCAGCAAGGTCCGGCAGCGCTTGCATGCTGTTGTTGTGCACGGCCCGGCGGCGCTTTATGTTTGTTGCTGACGGTAAAAAATGTGAGGCTATCACATGGGACAATACGGTATTTCTACCGTCAGAAAACAATAATGTTTCCATGTGTACTAATTAGTGACAATAGTGACCAATTCTGTGAAATAGTGAGAGAATAGTGACTAGAATGAAAAAAGTGACTCGTAGTGATAAAAGTGACAGCCTAACAGCCCTGCAATAGTATCCAAGCATAAAAAAATTCGCGACGTGGACTATTTTACAACCTTAATTTTATGTATGTCAGTTGGCTACCAGCACTTTAATACTGTCCAAGTTAATAACTTGTTTAGAAGCAGAAATTGTCTTATTTATGATAAATAAGACCAACAATTATACCTGAATTTCGTATGTACACAATGACTTGGTAACTTTGTCACATGAATTAACAGATTTTCATGGTCAAGTGAGCACTTTTAAGGTCCTGGTTACTATTCTTCATTTCAGCCAAAATGTATCTTTCACCAACTTGTCAACACAAACATAGGAATGTAATTAATATACACAATAGAGTATTCACCACACTTAAAATTTAATGAAGGAGGACACAACAAAGTAAATTGTTTTCATAACTGTTCTAGACATGGGGTGGGGGGAGGGGGGTTTCCAGTCTGTGCAGCGGTTAGGGCGCGTGTCTCTTGCCAACGCGACTGGATTAGATTCCCAGCTGTGACGACCCAGATTTTCGCATTTTAGCCACATTAGGAAATATTTGTTTAGAATATCTGTTTGTTGTTCTGTCACCTGAGGGTAAGGTAGAAGGTACCGAGCACCTAAAGAAGTCAGACTGGAGGTCGGCATGTGGCCGTTGTGAGGTGAAGTCGCAAGTCAGAAGCATCAGCGAGTGGGAGGACCTAGAACTGTCATGTAGCAGTGTGGGCTGGTAGGCTGTTGGGTATAAGACATCCTTGGGTATAAGACATCCTTTGGTATAATAGTGAACTCTTTGCCTTTTGTGTTAACGGTACATTAAAATGTAAATTTGTACATACAGTATATTATCTTTTCTTCAGTATCACCTCAAAAGTTATTCTGGCTGAGGTTTACATGTCCCAAGAAGCATACGGGGACAGGATAGAGTTGTGTTAAACTTGACACAGTCCATTCAAAACCATAGTAGCTCATTGTACAGTGTAAGAAGAAACACAGCGGATCAACAGGAAATAAAGAGCACCACTTGTTTGCAGAATTTTGAGTGTACAAAGCTGGGAAAACCATGCCTGAATATCGGCTACATCAACATCTTTACATGCAAGGTATTATTGAACTGGAGCGCAGCATTTTTTCCTATTGGATCACCTCGTGCAGCTTTCAGAGGCAAGTACCATTAATTACTAAATAATGATTAAGGAAGCTGCATATCTGTCTGGTGCTTTAATCCTGCAGTTGATTTTTCCAGCTCAAAAAAGGCCAATGAAAATGTGTTTTGGATGTATTCACCTTCACAAAAAAAACACTGAAACAAGAGGTGTGTAGGTCCGGATGGATACGGGTCCACAGAACTGGATCACTAGTCAGAGTGGTGGATGTAGTTCCACATTAAAAATGGATCCGGATCCTCTTGGACCTGAAGTGGTATGTAATGCACAAGGAGGGGAGGGGGGAAGAGAAGTTGTAATAGATAAGAAATTTAGAAGTAGGCGTGAATATCGAAAAGGGAAGGGAAAACGTAGGTGGTGGACATACTGCTTCGTATCCCAGTAGGGGTGGATCCAAATATGTTGGATCTGTTACAATCAAATCCAACTCGCACACCAGCTCCTGCTCTACAGAAGACATGGAACTGAATTAGCATTACTGAAGTGTGGGCAGAGTAGAAGAGGGAAGGATGTATTCCTCCCTTGATCATGGCTAGCTTTGGGAAGGGAAGGAGGTGCACAAAGGAATATATAAATACGGCGTAGAGGGTAGTGGAAGGAAAAGTTGTGTGTGGGTACAATTTCGTGTTCGGACGGAGAGGGAACCAAATATGTGGAACTGTTTTAATCAAATCCAACTCGCGCTTCAGGTCCAGCTCCACAACGGATCTGGAAATGAACTGCTCTAATGCCAGTGTTGTGATTAAGTAATGGTACTTAAAATTCTTGACCGGGATTGTAAAGTGATTCTATGCTTCACTTATTTTTGATGGTGACATTATGAATGGTCTGCAAAAGAAAACCTATGTACTGTATGTACATGTGTCGCTCCGATAAGCATTCAACAAGTACGTTCAAATGATGGAACTGAACTATATCCACAAACTTCAGCACGTTATTCCTCATACATAATTAGAGACACACATCTGTGGTTTTATTTGATTTCAAAAAGTGGGGTTATTTTAAGCTAAAAGTGATATTTTCAGCCAAAAGTGGTGTTATTTTCTATTTCAATCAATTTGTATATGAACATTAAAACTAAAATTATATAATTTTTCTTTCAAATATAGACAAGAAGAATATGATTTTTGCATTTTGTTTCCCTAAAAGACAATACTATAGATGCCTGTCGATTCGCTACAGTTTCAGCTTGTTGTTCTGCGAGACATTCATCCTTGTCCCTATTAACCTTTTTTTGTACATGCGACTTTTCTCACCCATGAAATTGACATGTTACATTGGCAAAAAAAACACATACAGTCCATATTCAGAGAATTTGGACACACGCAGTTCGGTTTCGGCATATTTCTGCATATGAATGATACTGAAACAAGTCGCACTGTTCAATTTGCTATTGCACAGAAGCAACTTAAGTTACCCTTGATGTAACGTAAGAGAAATGCAAGGGAAAACCACAAGAAAACAAATAACAATTAAATATTTTCTTCTCCTTGCGACTCTTGAAGAACAAACAATATATCCCTCGATATAAACATTACAAATGCATTGAAACTTTTAATAAATACAATCTTACTGTATTGCAAGCACCTCTGTATGTTCAGAAAAGTGGAGGTATTTTCTATAAAAGTGGTGGTATTTTAGGTAAAAATGGGAGTATTTTCGGAAAAAGGGAGGATTAGCTTTATTTGCAAAAAAATGTTTGAATTCTCATAAAAACTAGTTTTATCGCAAATGCGATAGATGCATGTCCCTATACATAAATACAGTACTAGTTTGGAAATTTATACATGCATGCCCCTAGCCTAATTGCATTTGGAAAAAAAAAAATTAAAATAAAAATAAAAAAATGTCAGGCCATTCACCATGCTGTAAAGGAATCTTTACAGCAAAGAAAAACTTGAGAAACACAAGGCTTCTATTTTTTTCTCAAAAAAAAAATATATATATACAGTATATATATATATATATATATATATATTTTTTTTTTTTTTTAAGTAACTCTACTGTAAAGACAAACAGTGAACTATTATTGTAGAGATTAGCAGTGAACTATTTTAACTTTAGCTACAAAGCTACCGGTGCTTTGTAATAAAAATATTCTTTCCTGCAACAGTATTGGTACTGGCAAAGAAAATTGGTTTTTGAGCGCACTTATTTTTCTTGCAAAATCTTATACTATAAGGTATGAGCAAAATCTTATACTAAAATGTATGAGAACTATATAAAATCATACGTGCATGAACTACAAGCAATCGTCGGAGCTGTAAGTGCACTGGAGTTTGTACTACGCTCATGGCTGGACTCATTCACTATGCACGATCCATGTTCACCCGGTGGAGTTGGTACTGATAAGACCAAATCCAACTCAGTTTCTGTGCTCAGAACTAACTGCTGCAAACCATTCCAGCACTCATTCTGCTCTCAGAATAGACTGCTGCTTATAAAAAAAGATTGAGTGTTTTCACAATTGAGATATTAATCTTACCATGCATTACGTATCTCACCATTTAAAATGTATGTATGATATCCTGTATGTTCTTTCATTAGCAAATTAATGTTGTGCAAGTTTCTAAACTGGAACAGAACTCGTAAAGTAATGTACAGTGTGATGTAACCTTACTGTTGCAGGCATGTGAACCCATTTATTACAACCACTTTTATTTTTAAGCAAACTGTAAAACATTTTATTTGGGAGGCGGGAAGGTGAGAATAATCAGCATAAAATAAGTTTGCTGATTGTTTCATTTGACAGTCCGCACACACACCACGAACCATCTAGCTTGCAGCTAGATAGCCGGACCCAATGAGTCTGGCAGACATGGTTCCAGGAATCCGTTCCGAAGAGCTGGATGCGAATTCAGATCCAGGTCTGAAAAATATCTGGACCTACCCACCTCTAACTAAAACACAACTGAAAGATTGATCCTACCTGTCAGATATAAAAACATTCGTAAATGCTATTCATACATAGACAAAACTGAAAAATGTTGGACGGGTGTTCAGTGATATATGTACATCTTTACACACTGTTGGGAGGCCAGGTTATATGGATCTCTACATATAATTTAAACTCCACAATGAGCAATGTAGATCTAAACAGTATAAATTTGCCTGATTTTGACATTTCTCTTCTGAGTAACATGTCCAACAGCTCCATTCAAACCATCCTGACTTCCAGGAAAAGCATGGTGTTTAAAGGCCTACTTTAAGACACTTTTAAAGAAGAACACAATGAAATTGTCAGGCACGTTTCTCAGAAGAGAAATGTCAAAATCAGGCAAACTTATACTGTATGGGTTATAAAAACCAAAAATCCATGGTTTATCATTTCAAGGAATCACAATAAAAAAATGTGATTGTCATAGAAAATTCTCTTTCAAAGACAATTTGTTTACCAACCACTGCTGAAGACAGCCAAAAAAATCCACCAATGTGTGGGGACAATATCAACATTTACAGCACAAACAATCATAAAAAAAGCTGCCAAGAATTATTTTGATTCATCAATTTAACAGATACTGTTTCGTTTTAAATAATTTATGTAGATTAAATATTTGCAATTATAATACATGGAATGATGTACTCAAATACACTATTTCAAGGAAGATAGAACCGTCAAGTATTCTCAAGCTACTTCCTGACGCATATCAGAACTACCAGGAATTTTGGGAGTTGCTCTGGTTTCAGCATAGAGGCTTGCCCCCCGCAGCATATCTGCATGGTGCTGCCGGAATACAGGGTCATTAGGGGGTGGCATTGGTGGTAGCATACAAGTAAGAACAGGTGAGGGCTCGCACAACTCTTCGTGACGAGGTCGCATGTGGGTCGAGAGGGAGGGGTTGTGGCAGTGAGGGGCAGCCATCATATGGCTCATATGAGTCATGGGTAATGGCTGCGGCTGGGAATGTGTGGTGGTGGTGATGGTTGGAGGACTGCTCATGTTGGCCGGGTGTACAGACGACACAGGAGCATGCGCTGGCTGAGATGAACCAGGATCGGACATGGAGCCAGACTGTGGGGACGACTGCGGAGGACCAGAGCTCTTGCGAGTGCGCACCTTCACTGTCGACCTGCCGACTCCAAAGTGTAACAATTCCAGGTGGCGACGCAGGTTCCGTGACTGACGCAGGGTGGCCCCACACAAAGGGCAGGTAGCTGGCTGATCTGACACACTGTTTTTTTTGGAAGCTGCAACAAACAATTCAGAATTACATTCGCTAACAATGTTTTGTATATTAGAAACTTCATCCCAAAGTTTGCATTCACATAGGTACTTACATTAAAAATTTTAAGTATTATTTTCAATGACAAAATACACATTTCTTACTCATAAAAAAACGTACACGACGTCGAAAAGTTTTTCCCTGATTACGAAAACTAATAACTTCGGGTAGAAGACAAATATATGAAACTGGCGTCAAAACGTTAGAACACAAGTCAAGTTTTTTTTTGTAAGTTTGCAGTACATAAGTAGTGAATAAGGTGCGGTGACCAGGAAGCCGGACATGTTCACCAATCAGATATCTTACACAAACATCTATTGTTTCGGGCATACAAAGAGCAAATCGTTCACACTTTGTTGCCCAATAACGGTACACGTTGATATAACTTTGCAGTTGAAATGTTATCACGTACTGAGGATGATGACTGCTATCTCAAACAAATTACCTTTTCCGACGAAGCGACCTTTTTCGTCAGTGGAGTAGTGAATCGCCATAACATGCACATTTGAGGTTCACAGACCCTGGGGGAGGTAATGGAGTGTACGAGAGGCAGTCCAAAGGTGAATAATTGGTGCGCAGTATTGCATGACAGAATTATCTCGATACTCTTCTTCGGTGCACCACCTCATTTGGGTTTGGAAGTCCATGCCTATCTTGATTTGACCTTTCCTGGATGATGGATCGGTCATGATGGCTCAACAGTTTGGCCTCCATGCTCTCCTGACATGATCCCATTAGACTTCTTTTTATTAGATTATATCAAGGACAAGGTCAACAGAACACATGTACTAGATCTTGCAATTATGCTACAACGGATAATCAGAGTCATTGCATCGATCCTTCCAGTGATGTTGGCTAATGTGTGGATGGAAAATTAATATTGACAAGATGTGCTACATACTAACAAGGGTGCTCACGTGGAAGTTTACTGGCGTGTGAAAAAAACTTGTGATAGTTTCTAAACATTTTGACACTAGTTTCATATATTTATCTTACTTATTAATTTTTGTAATCAGGGAAAGACTCTTCTGACACCCTTTATTCATATAAGCTGTACATACAGTAATTAATGCAAAACGAACACTAGAATTAAAAATATTTTACACCTTAAATTCTATCAACAGGCAAATAGATAAGTCTTTTTTTCCAACATCGCAACAATGTAATCAAGCAGAACACTACAGTGATCATGTCAGGCCAGTATGGTGAGCAGAAAAACTAACCCTACCAGCTAGGAGTAAAACAGACTATAGGCAGTTCGGAATAAGGTGAGCATTAAAAAATTAACCTCTGAAAAATATCACTAGCCGTTACTGCATAAAATTCAACATTACTGATACTCTCCTTACAGGTTGTATGGTTGGCAGCGAAATTATGCAGTATTGTTCCGTGTATTTTCCCAATTAAATACAACAATACTGAAATGAAACCAACTGAAAGCGACATAATTGTATTTTATATAATGAATAAACTATTTTTCTCAAACTATGTAGGCACTTACAGACCGCCCAATTTATCTTGCACGCGCAAACATCAAGTGACGTGTCCAGAGAGGTTAGATATTTCCTGTCATTAGCCGTTATGCACGGAAAGATACAAATTGGCTGAAAATAGAACTTTAGCAGGGCTTTTTTTTTTTTTAGTGCTCATTTTATCCAAAACCGCCGATTAATAGTCCTGGTTACCAGATTTTATAATTACCTGAATTATTCCTACAATATAGCAGCACGCAGAAAAGTTGCAGAAGTAATACACGCAATATGGAGCGTATTAATGTTCTATACATAATATATTAAGTGTAAACCTGTGTCATAGCAAAATTATAATGGAAAAATTAATTATGATATGGTTTTGCATTTATCATGACATGGTGTTTTTCCTCACACACTAACTAAGATTAACAAAGTTTGAATATTGGGTCTCTGTTGTATTTAAGATACCTTGTAATGCTATGGCCTGGCCTTTGAGGTGAATAGGACAACAGTTAAGATGCTTGCTGTAGGGCTTCAATAAGGGGCCCAGAATAATATTAAACTGTGTCTATACTGGCAGGGTAACATGCCTCTAAATAGAGATACAAATCGGACATTCATGATGCCACGTTACATAATTTAATGGAACTACAACCTTGGGGACAACCTGCATGTCTATGCTAGCAGCACGTGAATACAGAACTTCAACTAAGAGCTGCTCTGATCCAATGAATAGAGCCACTCAACAAAGTCAGTCAATGCAAACACAGATCAATAAAACTCTGAACAGACTGAAATATTCAAGTTTACACAGTAAAAAAACTACTTATATATGACTATGGCAGGAAGAAGTGAGAACACAGGTTGGACAACACATAAAAAAAGTTATATATAAAGAAAGTTATTAGAACTAAAAAAATGTGTACAGTAGAATAGTAATACGAAGCTGAAAGGACAGCTAAAAAAATTAAAACTACTTCCACACTTGACTTGGAAAAATGTAGCCACTGAAAAAAAAAAAAAAAACTCAAAAACAAAAACTTCCTCTTGCATTACACAAAATTTTTGCATCACTAAGTGAAACAAAATGCAATACTTATTCTTATTATTGTATGTATATAGATTTCCTTGAAGATTTTAGCAAGTCAACTTTTGAATTTTGTTAAAAAAAAGCTCTAAAAAGTATTTATACTTTGGTTTGAACTTAGAATTGGAGCGAACTCTTCATACTTCTGGAATACTGGTATACTAAAAATAGTCACTGAAGTTATGTTGTCGTGCAACAAACTGCTGTAGATAAACTTGTACTGTATGTTATAACTACAGGCCTACAGCACAGTAATGACCACGAATGTAGTAACATGTGCCTTTCTCTAAAAACAAGCACTGCTAGACATGGAATGGCAGACTGGAGCAAGAAGTGAAGCTACGTACTCCTGACGTGGTACAGCCTGATTGTACATCAACCACGTTAAAAATGTGATACACTGAAATGAAAAAAAGCATTTAGCTTAATTTATACACATGCAGTATATATTGTAACAGTACAAGATCTTCACGAGTACAAAGAACAAAGACACGCACCTGTTACTGTGGTCGAGCAAAATATTTAGTAGTAGTACTACAACTGTAACACAATACATAGTTATTGGCTGTTTCACTGTTTGTACATAGTTGATGAAATCAATTCATAATTAACGTCAACCACATAAATTCCTGTACTAATATTATTCATCTTCCAATTTTTTTAACCCAATTACAGTAGCTTATCCAGTTATCCGTAATTATGGACCTGACAGCAATCAGTGTGAAAGCCTGAAATGCTTAAACTTTCTCAATGTAGTATTTTCCAGAATACAACACTTTTTTCTCACCCATGCCAGTTTAACAGAATTGAACTTGCACATGTTCAGGATATGTTTTCGATAAATCGTCTGTAACTATTGAAATCCCTCAAGATATTAGGGTGCTAGGACTGAGTTGTTTTTGGGACATGTTTTTTTAACTGCTTATTGCTTGAACCAGAAAAAAAACTTTCTTTGTGACATTCATTTAAATATAATGTTTATACAGACTTTCATTTAAATAGAATACTCACACATATTTTTATTTAAATATAACTATTTTAAACTAGTTTAAAATTTAAGGTTTTATTGAAAATCAACCTCTAAAGGAAGTGAAAAGACATAAAATGTGTTTCCAAAAATTTTTCTCTGTTTCTTAAATCAAAAAATATATATGTATCCATATAAATTTATGTGATTTAAAATTCACAATAAGGAAAATAATTATTTCCAGGATATAACTAATTTAAATCATTTTAGTATACAAAAAACAGTTTTTTCTATTACCACACAATATCTGTTAAAACCCATTAAATATCTCTGCTTTATGCTTCAAAAGACTACCCCCACTATGTAATACAACATTCAGATACACCAATCACCAAACATTCAAATACACCAATCCAGGCATGATTGCAAAAATAATTTATTCTTTGCAATCCCAGCAACACGTACATAATGTGGTATAATCTCTATGTGGCAACATGCAGGCAAAATGTGGCAGGTGGACTGCTAACATAAAATAAATTTTAAAAAATCTAGGATGTTTGGGATATTCACTGATAATCTAGATCTTTTTAAACAGATAATTAAGGTTATCAGGCACCGTATTTAATCCGCAAAGTGGATAATCTGCAAAATAACTATCCAGCTTACGACAGTCATGAGATGGCTTTACTGTAAACTTTCACTTTTGTACCTAGCCTGCCATTTTGGATTTAGGATGGTATTCATTGTCATGTCTCGAGACAATGTCTTGACCAAGACTATCTTATTTCTTAAGACAGCACTTTTAAACTCCAAGTTTCACAGTCCACGAATAAGATGATTTTCATCAAGATCGCACGCTTCAAGACGAGCTTGTTTGGCAGTACTTCCTGCTTGATGAAGTACAAACTTAAGATGGCCGAGAGTACACGAACAATTCCGAACAGTTACGAACACCACGCAATAATCAAGGCGTTTTCGAAAAGTTACCTGCAGTTCTTCTTGTTCATGTATCAAGATACTTTATTATCAATTATTACCAAAGCTACCATCAAATATAAGAAAATAATTAGTTTTGTTTATGTTTTGAACACAAGAAAACTCCACTTGGAACACATTTTTTAAGAGAATCAAGTTAGAACTGTGCAATTTAACTACACCTTGGCTAACCTAGTGACTATTCATAAACGAGTAATGAGGCCTTCTATTTAAGATGAACCTTATAATATTATAAATATTATTGAGCCAAAAAATTTTGTAGTAAGTAAATTGCATATATTTGTAATAAATAACAAGAGGTTCATTTCTGTTAAAAGTAATAAAATATGTTTGCCTACATAAATTCAAAAAAAAATCCTGTATTCATGGAGAATAAGGCAATATAATTTTTAAAATTAAAATTATAGAGTGTTTGCTTATAGACAATCAGAGCTGCTACCATAAAATAAACTTTTAAGTGAAATATTGAATGAAGTATTACATATAATAAAAACTACAAAAGCTAACTTACATGTGTTCTTGTTGTGTAGTTGGATAAGTGGCGGATTGGAGAGCTACACCATTGTATACGTTTTAGGGGATGATGGTTTGAATCCAAACACATATATATAATTTTTTACTTTGTATATTATTAACTTACATATCCTTTAAATGTACAAAATCTCTTAAAATTTGTATTCGCATATTTCTAGTAATGGTTAAAGACATACACACACATAGCGTATATGTCAGTCGAAAAGCTTTAGTAAGCAATTTAAGGTATTTAACTAAGGAATAATGATTGAAAATATCAAGTTAAGAATAACTAAAATTTCTTTAGTGATTAATAAAATTACTACATAACAAAAATTTTTGGAAGTACTCGGGATCTAACACTGATCACAAAAAAAATCAATACTGCTGTTTTGCCAACACTTTACCAACCACTCTACAACGACACGACATTCAAACATACTTTAAAGTTTTGTGCACAAGTACTACCAGGATGGTACTCGCAGATAGAAACACACACACATAGGACGAACACATTTCACCGCGGACGCGCGGTCACAATGTTTCACAGACTACATCTGCTTCATCAGGTGAGTGGAGGCACACTGAAGTCTATTGTCCAGCGGTGGTTGGTAATCAGTACACCTAGCGGCCAGAGGGCAAACTAAGGTGCGGATGGAAGTTTGAAAGGTGGGTTTGTTATCTGAGGTTAAGGCCAGGTGGCTGTCTGGATTTTGTGATGTATTGACGTGCCAGTTCCCAGCATCTTAATTCTGCTTTGTTTTTCAACTGTGGTAGGGCTCTCACCACTCTGGTTATATAACAGGAATCAAAGTTGAAGTTATGAAGTGCTGCATGTACAGCAACTGACTTCTCATGTGGATCAACCTCCGCTCCAGCTATGGCTTTTTTGGTGTCAACTCTGTGGTCATTCAACCTCTGTCTGAGAGTGTTGGTGGTTAGGCCGATATACTCTGCATTTCAGTGAGTGCACTGTAGCTGATAGATGAGGTTTTCAGTTGTACAGTTGTAGCTTCCTGGTATGGGGTAGGTTTGGTTTGTCTGTCTGCTATTGAATGATGTAGAAGGTTGATGTAGAGCACAGAAGCCACAGCGTGGTTTATTACAAGGGTGAGAACCCCTGGGGGTGGTTCTATCATCCAATGTGGTAATGGCTGGCAGTTTGGGGCGAACCAGTTTGTTTAGGAGGTTGGGGGGACGTTTGAATACCAGCCTTGGTGGTTTAGTGAGCATGTTTTTAATGAGTGGTGAAGAGGCCAGGATTTTGTGCCCACAGTTCAGTATTGTTTTGAGTTTGTGCAGATCTTCGTGGTATGGGACAACCAGAGGGATTTCAGAATTGCCAAGCTTGGTTGAGTCATCACTAGTTGTAGTGATTCGCTGTATTTGTTCATGTACCAGTGATTTCGGGTAACCTCTGTTTATGAAGGCCTTGGCTATTTGCTCACACTGTTTGTTAAGGTCTGTTTGGGTGGAACATATGTGTTTGGTTCTGGTAGCGAGGCTGTATGGCAGGGATTTCTTAGCGTGGTATGGGTGGTAGCTGTCAAAGTGGAGGTACTGCAGGATATTGGTTGGTTTGGTATGGACAGCTGTTTCAATTTTTCCATTCTGGAGAGTCAGTCCTACATCCAAAAATATTGCATGGGATTTTGAGTAGTTCCAGGGGAATTTTAATGGACTGTGGGAGTTGAGGTTGTTGAGAAAAGTGAGAAGGCTGTTTTCAGTAGAGGTCCAGATCATGAAGATATCGTCTATGAATTGCATCCAACAGTGTGGATGGATGGGCTGATGACTCAGGAAACTGTGTTCAAGTTTGCCCATGAATAGGTTGGCATAGGAAGGGGCCATGCGTGTGCCCATGGCGGTGCCCTTGATTTGCAAGTAATGGTTGTTCTGGAATCTGATATTGTAATTATTTAAAGTGAGTCTGGCCAATTCAACTAAGAAAGCTGTGGACGGTTTGCTGTTTGGGGGTCTCTGATTCAAATAATGTTCTATGGCAGACAGTCCTGATGAAAGGGGGGATATTGGTGTTGAGAGATGTTACATCAATGGTTACCAGGTAGGCATCATGGGATGGGACGTTCAGGTTTCTTAGGCATTCTAAGAAGTGGTTGGTGTCTCGGATGTACGAGGGAAGCAGCTGAACCCAAGGTTGGAGGTGAGCATCCACCAGTGCCAAGATCCTTTCTGTCGGGCTGCCACATCCCAACACAATGGGCCATCCTGGGGCTGGCCATTGTTCTTTGTGTATCTTGGGTAGTAGGTACAGAACAGGTGTAGTGGGGTTGTCTGGTGTGAGAAGCTGTACAGATTTGTGGGAGAGCCCCTAAAGTGGTCCTTGGGTATTTAGGAAGTGTTGGATTTGATCGCAGAATTCAGCTGTTGGGTCCTCTTGCAGTTGTCTGTAAGTGGTGGAATCTTCCAGTTGTTTTTTGGCTTCCAGAATATAGTCCTCTTTGTTTAAAATTACTGTAGTAGAGCCCTTATCTGCTGGCAGTATCATTATTTCACTGTTGTTCTGTAGGTCTTTGATGGCTTTGTGTTCAGAGGGTGTGATGTTACTGTTGTTGGGGAGAGAACCAGCAAAGGAAGGATACAGCCTATGAATACTGCCCTTAATGTATTATTCATCACAATTCTTGTTTCAGCTTCATTTCTGAAAATTTAAATTCCTTAGAGAATAAAATAAGTACTGACAGAATTTCTGACATCACAAGCAATTGTATGCCAATTCTGTTTCGGCATCCGACTACTCTGGACGTTTCTACAGGAAAGACTAATACAGCTAATACAGGAACTTCATCAACACTAACTTTAAATAAACTATAAATTTTACTCAGTGCTTTAACATAGCCTTAGTTTTAATTTTTAAACTCAAATATTGAACATTTTTTCCCAAAAATTAATAAATTAGAATTGACAGTAGTCCTCAATTTGAAATCTCCCAGCAAGGGAGCACTTCTATAAAAGAGTACGGTACCAAAAAAGAAAGCAATAGTAAACATTTTTTGCCATTTGTATAAGAAAATATTTTCCATTTTCAGGCACTCGCTTAGTATAACCTCTTGCACCTTAAAGAAAACAACAAAATTACAGCATCATAAACAGCTCACTATAAATGTAGCACAAAATCAACAGGTTTGCTAAGAAAGTAGATGCAAATTATTTTCTACAATTGCCTCTTTTTATTATTTACTATTCTGACTTTCATATTCATGCAAATTTCTAGTACTGTTTGTAACATTTGCTTGTATTTCACACCCTATTGTACCATCATGATAAATTATCAGTCTCAATGCATCACTTCCTTTTAATATTTATTTACTGCCAGCATTTCTTGGCTCTTAGATTTGTATCTGCACATGAATCAAGCTAAAACACACATTAATTTATTTTTACCTACTCTGTCTATTTGTACGATATATATAGAATACTATGTCATAATTTATTTAATCTAATGTACATCAGAAAACACTGATCGTTCTTCGTACCATTTCAAAATAAAACCCATACTTCACAGTAATAGCTAAAAAGCTAGCAAACCCTTTACAGAATAAATTTCTTATTAGTTTCTAACGTCTATCAAAGCTATCAATCTTGATTATGTGTACCTACCTATTTCCATTGCCTATAAAAATACCAGCAGTTATAGCAGTGTTAACAATTTTGTGTTTTCCTCTGTATTTTTGTGTGTATCTATCAAGTACCAACACATAAGTACTTGTGCTTCTGTCTTTTGTACTTATAAAATTATTTTATGTAGTAATCCAAGCATGATAGCACAATAAACACTTTCCCAACATCATTGATACATAAAACACACAGTACATTCATTACTGCTGGTTAGAAATTCCCTGTAGGCACATGGTTGAGTGGTTTGAGATAAAAATGATAATTCCCTCCATGATTTGATACTATGCTGTGACTACAGGTGGCCCTACAACAGCACAAATATTCCTTTATTCATAGCCGGTTAAAATTAACAAGGTGATATTTTTTACAGTCCATAAGCATCTTGTTTTCACTTCAATTTAAAACTTACACAGACAGGAAACATCCTGTTTTGTCTTTGGTTGATACCCACGAGATCTTCACTCACCAAATTAATTTTGAATTATTCTAGTCTGCTTCATTCAAAGAATGTGGGACACGCAAAATAAAGACAGTTTGACTTCTTCAAAAATCAGACTCAAGAGTCCATGCAAAGACAACATCAAACACCACGTGTTAAAAATGTTCTGGAGTGTAAAAATAAAAA
>PNEQ01131803.1:0-11511 GCA_003012365.1 Medauroidea extradentata
GCACAACCAGACACAACGCAAGTGCAGAGCAAGTTAAATGCTTCTTCTATGACATTACGTGAGTATATAATTACAATGCAGCACAACCAGACACAACGCAAGTGCAGAGCAAGTTAAATGCTTCTTCTATGACATTACGTGAGTATATAATTACAATGCAGCACAACCAGACACAACGCAAGTGCAGAACAAGTTAAATACTTCTTCTATGACATTACGTGAGTATATAATTACAATGCAGCACAACCAGACACAACGCAAGTGCAGAGCAAGTTAAATGCTTCTTCTATGACATTACGTGAGTATATAATTACAATGCAGCGCAACCAGATGCAACACAGGTGCAAACTTTGCGTTGCATCCATAAAAGGCGTTTTTTAATCGGCCCCCAGCATAGAAGATTGCGTGTTTCATCCTGACGATCATTAATTAATTAAAAATAACAAAGTAGCGAAAGTGTAACAATTTATAAACGCTGAAGAATGTAATGTGTCAAGAGTCATAAAAAATTCCTGAGTACATAGTTATAAAAAGAGTTTGAACATTTTGTTACAAAACTGGACGAAATCACAGTAAACATTTATTTCAATACAGAACGTCTGAGAACACATAAAGATCAAATAAGCAATATTAAATGTAGTTGCCTTCAATTTGTGTAACCCAGTACCAAATCCTTGATAAACGTGTAAAAACTATGATGGTGGTGTTCGTTGTTTAAGTGTCGTAGAAACAACTTGTATGAATAGAATCGATGATACATGCTGAAACTTCCAAGCTGATAGTGACATATCGGGCGGAATATATAATTAAACCACCTTAAATAAAACACAGAATTATAGGATGGAGTACTTATCCCCTTAAGGATTGCCTGTTTGTTATTATAGAAATTCAGGTAATTACGGTCAGAATTCTACTAACGTTGCACCCAATGAAATATAACATGGATATTTTTATTTTTTTATTTTTCAATTTGAAGGCTGAGTCATTCCCGACAGTGAAGTGAAATTTTAAAAGTAAATTCCCTCGGCGAGGAGGGAAGCAATTGCCTCGTACCACACAACCCTCTTCAAGGTTGAAACTCGTTTTAAGACCCTCGCAATCCCTGCAGTACTGAGGGGGAAGAAAGATGGGAGGGAATTACCCGAATGCATGGATGGAAGAAGCGCCGAAGATGGTAAAGGAGAACTGTGCGAGGCAAAAGGAAGCTAAGGAGAGACAAAAGGTAAGCGTAGATAGTGGCACTTTCTAGCGAAGTGGTGACGCCTCTGTGGGCTGGATGACAAGGGCGCGGGAATATTCAAGGAAGATGCCGTCACTGAGTTGAGAAGAGCGTCTCTCGTAAAGAAATATGTTGAGACACCGGAGAAACTTATCATCAGACTGGACGCCAAGTAACTGCATCACAGAAAGAAAAGTATTGTTGTAGGTGAAACACTTCCTGTAGAAGCAACAATATGTCCTGAAGAAGAAGCAAAGACCATGTTATTTTACAGAAAATATAGATACTTCTACAGCACATACTGTTGTAGGAACAATTCAAAAAGTACTGGCAACCAAACTGGACTGTTTTCCTATTATAACAGAATCATGGTACCTACAGCAATAAGTTTCTTTCAATGAATCATCTGACTTCTGCTGTTTACCGCAGTATGTGTGGCGCGCCTAGGGGACATTTGAAACCAATGGTGTAAGGACAACTGTATCTGTAACGTAGACGCACAAAAATGCCACAGAGTGTGTTCGGGATAGTATTGTTCTGTGAGTATCCAGCAAAGAGGCTGGTTGTAATCTCAGTGGGAACACCTGGCACTACTAGGCGAGGATGAAACTGCTGTGGTTCGCCATAGTATTCCACAGTATGGTTACAACACAATACCCAGCCCTGAACCTGGGGAGGCGACTGTAAATTGTACCTCCTCGGCTGGGAATAGAACACGGGACCCTTGGCCTACCAATCAGGAACACTAACCGCTGAACCATATGGTCGGACCGTGACAGTATTGGCCTGTGGTTTCTATAGGTATGTCTCCCATTACTGTATTTTCTCCAACAACGTGCCAATATGTAGGGACATAAATAAAAGTTTGGAGTTCAAAAATTTGCAGACTAGCTGGACTCAACAGTTCTATATATTCACGAACATCGGAATTAAGTCTATTGGCTGCTCAATGTGTGAGTAATCAGTTTCACATAAGATCTGGCAGCCCGGAACTGATTCTAGTCTTCTTTCCAAGATCTAATTGGCTAATAAATTTTTTGCGGATCGTCTAATAGACTAAAATATATTATCTGTTCAAACAAAGGCAGCCATATTGTATTGAAATTAAATCCTAAATTTTTTTTGACCCAGTCAGTAGGTAACGTGGCTACACAGAAAAACATAATAGTAAAACAGTTCTTAACATTAGCTGATATTACATTACGTACAGTAGCAAATTGCCGAACATAACTTTTTTAGACAGCGGTAACTCCGAAAATGCTACCAGAATTCGAAAAACGCAAAACGAGAAGTATACGATAACCTTTCCTACTACGCACTATCAGAATATAAAATTTTGTGGCCACTGCCTAAAAATCCATAGGCAAGAGACTACTTTGAAAACCTTGCACGCCAGTTCAATGCGCTGTCAATAGAGGCGATATGCTTCTTGTCGAACATAGTACTATGGCTCTTATTGGTTCTCTGTTCCCACGGATTGAATTGGAGTTATTCGAAACCGGTAGGGTACACAAGTCTCTTAACAGCGATGTTTTTAACGCTGGTGAGAGTTGACATGGGGTGAGTACGGAGCAGCTCCGGAATGAAGGGGCGGAAGATACGGGAGATCCCCGAGAAAGCCGGCCTTCCAAAGACATCGTCCGCATAGTTCCCACATTCAAAATGGCGGGTCGACCCTGCCAGGAATCGATACCGTGCCGCCTTTTTGGAGGTTAAACTCTCTAATTTCTGCGCCAATAACGACTCCGCTAAACAAAATTACATTAACATAATATGCTGTGAAATGTACTCCAACAATAGCTAACTAAGTTTAATAATTGTTTGAGTGACATATACTGCCGCATTTAGCCTTGCAGTGTGTTGCAACCATATTCTTGAGAATCATACGAGCAGGAGACCTTATATAATAATAGTGGCCAAAGCGCGCCATCATGGTAATGGCAAACATCAATGAGCTCTTCAATTCAAATGACTGTAATGTAGAAATACTACAGCACACAGTGAAGGCCAAAAGTTACTTTTTTTATACTGGGCCTTAGGTGTGATTCTGATACGTGTGCGTTCTGAAATATCACCATTAAGGTCGAATGAGAGACATTGAGATGAAAACGTAATCCATAGGGCACTGCCCAGAACAATCAAGCTCCAAGAAGTGCATATTCGTATCATATAAGTCCCCAACGATATATCCTGACCTTTTGTCAAAATAGCAGGCCACAACTCATCATATCAACCTTCAAATCACAACATTTCCGTGCGCTAGCCACACCAAGTACACTCAACATTCTTTTAGGCAAAGCCCCGACATTATATTTTCATAAAGCTAGTGGTTTTCAATAGGTTCGAACGTCTAACAAGGTAATTACATTCCTTACTTCAACCAATTTTAACCTGTACTGGAAAAATGATTGAGTTCAGTGACTTACAGGGAAAATTTCTTGAAGCTGTGCGTCCTTCAATATGATATGATGATATTTTATTGTCTGCTGGCTTACTAACAAAGTAGTTAAACCCTAGATATTGCATATCGGGAATATGACCATGTCTCAATTCATCCAGAGTGTGCTCTCTCGCGCTGTCTCTTTTCTCGCGACCACGTCATAGTGACGTAAGAGAGAGAGAGTGCTCTCTGGTCGTCTCAATTTGTTGACGAGAGTGCGAAAGAGCGAGAGAACGAAGCTGTTCACTCGCTGCACACCTTCGTTCTGTCTGGCACACGCCATCTTGATTAAAATTATGGTTTGAGGTTATTGAAGAAATATGTGTCATATATTGAAAATATTTCAATATTTATACATAAACAATTATTTCCAATGTAAGATAATCATGTCGAGATTTAAGTAAACATGTACTGCCCTGATGTATGTTTAAATACGCAAAATACAAAATTACGGCATCGCCATTAAACCATTATTCGCTGCTTGAAATACGGCACTGGTAAGTTAATATTATTATTTGAATTACGTAAAGTATATTTCATGTAATTATGACTTGTTAATAAAATTTGCGCACTGTTACCTTTACATCGTTGGTTCAGAAACACGAGAGAACATCGTACCAATTGGAAAGAGCGAGAGTGCCAGAGAGCTCTCTCGCGTGGTAATACGAAATAATGCTCTCTCCAGAAAGTACTCTTTAAATTGAGACATGGCCTATGATGATGCTTTCTTCCTCATTGTAGAAGTTACTCTGGCGCATTCAAGCAATACGGAATTAAAGAAGAAGTAATTGGATCACGTATGCTCTGTAGGCTTATAAAGCCGTGAACTTTCATATTCATACCTGTTCAGAAGGATTGAAACTACGAGGCAACACAGTTAAACACTCAAATAGTTTAATGTGAACAAATCATGTTATAGTAAACTGGTAATAAGGAAACCTGTTTTGCTCGTTTAATAAGCTTAACTTGTAGACGGAAGCGAGAGTTGGAAAGAGAATGACATCTAAAATCCAGGGCCACGTTTGTTATGTGACGTTTATTAAATAATAAATTCTTGTGTGTGTCGGATAAGAACTGATTTATTTTAATTTTTCTCCGTCTTTAAAGACAGCTTTCACCACATTTTGGAGACATTTACTATTTGTCTTGGTCCCTTTTTTCTAGTAACCCAACTTTTTTTCAAACTTTACCGATAAGGGTTCTCGAAAATTATTTTGTAGCAAACATTTACCATGATTGGTGAAATAACATCACTTTTGTCAATAAGTGAAGACATTTTCTAGCTATAAGTTTTGCATGTGTTATAGACAAAGCATTATATAGACTTTAGCGTCCGAACAGGTGACTTGTATAATACTATAGCCACTTAGCACCTGTTACGTGTACAATACAATGTGTTCAGGAATACGGAGTGTTATTTTTTTTGTATAAGGTAAAATTTAAAAGGTAAAAAATAAAAAAAAATGTTCAGTGCATTTTGTAAAGTTTATTTATCTATTACAAACGACCTCTAAGATTGCAGATGTTCTTGTCACCCCTCCCCTTCTCTCTTTTTATATGTACATATAAAATCCCTAACTGTGTAGTCCGCAGTTCATATGCCAGTGCAGGAAGTCCCAGAAACAAATTACTAACGAGAGCTAATAACGTTGTTCATTCATACAGCGCCCGAACATTATCATTGATACGCTAGGCTCGTTCATTTCATCCCGTTCATTGGGCGACATCTGTCTGGTGGCGCGCTTGTCACTCCTTGCTGCCATCTAGTCGTATTTCTGCGAACGTCACAGGCGACAACGTCACGTCCATAAAAACAAAGAATAAACATTTTTTGCATTTAAATAAAAATGCTGAAACTTAAAAAAAATCTATATTTTTTAAAATACAAAAATGCTGTGTTTTGTGGTTAAACGTAGCTGAATTTATAGCCTACAAAATCGTTATTCACTGTGATTTTTTTCAGTTTGGTAAGTGAGTTGGTTCTAGTGTCGTCCTTAACACGGAAACGTGCCAATTTTGGCTTTAACGAGCCATTACACAAAAACTATGTGAAATAAAAAATTTGTATGAGAGGAAAAATTAGCGAGATTTTGTGTCTAAAACAAACAAATAAATAAATAAAAATAACCAGTACAAATATAAAAATAAAAACATGGTGAGGAAAATTGCGGTAGCCGCGCCCTTAAGGGTGCCGCCTACCTGCGTGTGAGAGACTCAAAAGCGACGGAGCAGTAAGGTCGACCTTGGAGTGCGCATCGAATGCCACGTCGCCTCAACGAGCCAAGCGCTGAACTAGCGTGCAAGGTTCCCGCCGAACAGTTTTTACTATGGAACACTAATTTTATTGGTGGAAAGTCTGCAATTAAGTTAAGTGCAGGTCGTAATCTGAGTTTCACATACATCCGGTTAGTACATTTTGAAGTACGGCGGTCTGAAAAAGCCGTTTATAACCATGTTGGAGGCCTTAGGAACAGAGTTTTTAATGAGCGTGGCGTCTTAACAATGACGTTCCGACCTTGTGTGAATGTTGTTTTCTTTTCGTATGTTGGCACAATGGGCACACGTGGAATATTTTCGTAGAAAAAACGTGTTTTTGCGAATAAGCTACAATGCATTTGAAGCTTGGGGTAGGCGGCCGCCTTAAGGCTACAGGCTCCTGTTATGCTGGTTTCGCTTGTTTAATTTTATAAATCCTGAAAGGAAGCAGATATCACAAAACCGTTACCTTGAAATGATAGAAATTGTATGTACTATGTAACCTAATTTTTTCCAAACATATGTTTCTATAGTTTTGTTTAGTTATCGAATTATTTAATTTTTCTTAAAGTCAATAATTAGCCAAACATATAGTGAAGTATATTTTGGAAAAATTAGGCCTAATAATGTATGTAACTGTTTTGCGATATTTGCTTCCTTTAAGGATTTAAAGAGTAAAACTTACTGAAAAAGCATGACTAGGCACCCGTGACCTTAAGTTTCGCAGGAAATATAATAATTTGAAAGCCCTACAAGGCAGTTTAGTCGCTTGCGTATAGAGGTGGTATTGCGTTACATACGCCGGTCAGCGGCACCCTTATTGATCCATAGGTTATGTGCCTCACTCACACGCACGCTAACGCAGAGTATCTAGGCAGCTGCTTTAATTAGGCAAGTCACGGGATAAACGGTCTTTAGGGGGTTGTGGAGGGGGGAGGGTAGGATGGGGACTCGTCATCAGGAGCACACAGAAACGGAAGACTATTCACGCGTTCTCATATCCGCTTCCTCCTTGTCTCCTACAGGGTTTCCTCGACACTCGGCTCCTGTACTCATTGCCGTCGGAAACTTGTCTCCTCGAGGATGAAGGCTTATCCGCCACTCGCACGTACCTGTCTCCCGCACACGGGGAGGGATTAGCACAACTCTAGCCACAGATCAACCCTGAAATTGTCTGAGGGTCGAGTCGATCCTGGCGCAAAGTTTAATACATAATTTGTTCAAAATTCCTGCTTGCATTTGTTCCGAGAAAGAAAACCAAATGTCAAAGATTTCCAATGACGTAGAGAAAACACACTAGCGAAAATTCCAACCAAAGATGTTTTGAAGCACGTGCAACAAAATATTGTGCATGGTTTTATATTAATAAGCACAGTAGAACTGTAACTTTATATTTACATTAATAACATTTCCTAGTTGTAGAAATATCTTTTATTGATTTCGAAAATATTTCACCCTCCTATAATACCCTGTCGTGTATAACTTTAACATTTCTTTGCCCTCAAATATACGTACAGAAGTACACCGTATTTTGTTGTTGTTATTATGCCTTCTTTTAAACGACTAGTAATAATATTTTAAGAACACGAAATACTTAAAAATAAGTTTTCTCTAATAATTCCATTAAAATTATAACATAAATGAAACTGCTAATTCTTCCAGTAATAACGCATGCAGTTCTGACGTTCTAATAGTAATCTGCAGCCAGCTATATAGGACGTTTATGAAGCAAAATTCTTGTTCCTTGAACTGATTCGTTTGCGTAATTTCTCTGCAAAAAATTTTGGAAAAAAATTATAAACTACGTTTCTATCATTTGCTCATATCCGACTTCACAAAGATATATCTCTTAAATGAAAATTTACTATTCAGCTTTTAAATGTAGGCTAAAACGTATGTATTATTTCATTACTTTTATTTTATTCAAATACAATTATATTTCCAGTAACATGTTATTACAAAAATGTTCTCATGCCTAATTCGTAGGAAACTATTTTATAACTTAAAGTTGAAAGCAGCAAAAAGTTATAGTTTGTAGTTCTTTGACCTTTGGCGAATTTGTTATTTGTATGGTAAATATATTAAAATATTTCGTAGCAGAAAAATCATTCGATTAACTTTAAACTTTGAACACTTTATTATTATTCTGAAAAATTTATGACGCGATGGTTTTAAAGTAAAGATAACTGTTTGTAATTTATCTGAAAGCAGTAATAAATCACGTAAAATTTTAGTCACAATTTACTTTGATAATTTTCGAAACATAACATTACAGTCCTACACTTGTTTAATTCATAATTTTATTTGTTATTAGAAACTATAAAACAGAGACTATATTAAGTTAATAAAACTACTATTTTGTAAAATTGAAGGCGACGCTACACATAATACGATCATTAAAAGTTGTTATAATATTACAGATTTAATATTAATTATTTTCGTTAACGTTGCAGTTCGAATGTTTTCTATTATGTGTTAAGTTTTGAAGTAATATTTTTTTTTTTTTTGGTTTTGTAAACTGATACACAATTCCTAAAAATCAGTTGTAAGATTTACGGACTGAAACCAAGTATAACGAAAACAATAATAAATAACGAATTAGTTCAAAGTATTTTGGCACTAGCAATGGCATTGGTCTAAGAAGGTATAAGACAAACATACGACCACGCGCCGTGGTTTCATGGTAATCATCATGGAAGACAAGTCAGGAACGAATCTTGGGAAGTAGTTCAAGGTCTCAATAAAAGGAACCAATCGTGGAGGGAAAGAAAGACTCGGGGAAGGAAAAAATTCAGGTCAAGGCTGCCATCGAAGTCGGGATTCTAACAATGAGGTCAACTTGCAAGAAGGTCCGCTGTCGATGTTCGCCCGCAGTTATATGTGGATATCGTAGAAGATATGCAGTTATATGTGGATATCGTAGAAGATATGATACCTGCGCTCTTTTGAGTCACATTTTCTCTCTGAGGCACATCGTTTCCGGAACTCGGAGCGAAAAATCGTATCTCTTAAAACTGCTTAGACTAATTTAAAATCCTTATCATAATTTTTACACAATAGGTGAACTAAATATGAGAGTTTAATCGCCTTACATTCGCAGTATATAAAAGAACATCAAATTGTCTTCGGGAATTAATGGAGCCATTTTTATCTTATTTACACTAGAGTTTAATTTTCTTCAGCCTTTTTATTTCTTGCTGGGACATGTGTGGTTTAAACTATATTTACTAAAAAAAACTGTAGACCATTATTGAGCGTTCTTGCATATTGGGTACGACATTTGTTGTCTCAAGAATATCACCAGAAAATAATACCAAAAACATGTCACAACAGTTAAAAAGCGATTAGTTGAGATTGTTTAAAAGAATGACATGACGATTTAATGAAGCATTGCACGGAAAACTACTTTACTGCAACACAATTATTCGTTCAGTGAGATTTGGAAACATCGTAGATGAGAGTAGTCATTCTGTGTGTCAGCATCGTACGCTAATGCTGGTCTTGATTGAATAGTAATATATCCGCCCCTAATATATATGCCAAACGTTTAGTTCAAGGCGGATACGCAGTGCGGGTTGCAGCACGCCATTGTGAAGGCGTGTTACGAATCGTTCGACAATAAAGAGCGACTTCAAAACAAAGAAAACGTTGTGTCAGATACACGGACTAATCTGAAGCTGTATCACGCAGTGTTTGACGAACGGAACAACAATTCTGGTGGTTCATATCCTTAGCGTTTCGGCACTGAGATGGGCATGTCATTGCTATCCATTACCATCGATTTAAGCATGAACTTGAGTACGCTTTTCAGATAAAATACAGTTAAAACATTACATGTAAGTGAATATACGGTGTTATAAATACTAAAATACGTTCACACTTGCTGAAATGTCAGCACAAAGCTTCCAAACAATTAATAAAGAATTAAAAAATATTTAAACTTCGGGAAAATGACGCAAAATATTTAATTGGAAAATGTGTGACGCAAGAATTTGTTGTAAGCAAGAATTAACATAATCAATCACATGTGCACAGAAAAAAAATTTGTAGGAAGCCTAACCTGCAAAATTATTTTGTAGTAAACACAAAAAAATTTGTTGGTGGCCACAATAGTTTAGTGGTGATCACAAAATAAATTTTGGAGAGTGAATACCCACAAAATATTTTGTAGCTGCCACAAAATATTTTTCTCCGTGTGTCTATGACATGACAGGAGCGAAAAATTAAAATTTTCCGTTAATTGGAAGCAGGAGATATCTACATTGCCTCGCTGTTAGATTTAGACATGTGAAGTACAATCTCTACTGAACACTTTGGAAAATTATGGCAATTCCATCTTATAACTAGGTACCCCTGATATTTTTGCAAGAAGAATTTTGCTCCTCTTTGTTCTATGCCTGACGTGCATGCTTGCAGCACTGTTTCCTGGTCAATGATTGGGTGTTTTAACTCTTAGCGTCTTGGGAATCTAACTGCCTGTCACAGACTTGTAGTATCTCAGTGACCTGATTCTGCTTGGCAATGCCAAACAAGCGACGCCTATACCTACATTCACGCTGCTAATAATCATGAAGCAGAACTGCAGCTGCGTACATATGACATTGCATCACTGACACGAAATGTTTTCACGAAACTTCATGGATTCCTACTTACAACACGTGAGGAATCAGGACAGTATTTTATTAAAAAATTAGTGTACAATAGTACACGCTTATTTAAAGATTTTTTTTTTTTTTACTTTTCGGTCAGAGGCTATTCATAGACGTACACAACTTAAATGCAGTTATCCATGGCCTGGAAATACGACATAAATGACGTATAACTTTCTCCTAACACGCTGCAACAAAGTTCGTTCGCCAGCTGTGTAGGAGGGCTCTTGAGGTCACCGTCCTGTTTGTAAAGTTCAGTAAATTAATTGGCGGAAAGGAAAAAGAATCAGTGGTACGACAGTTCATTAATGTACTGCAATAATTTTAAAGTCATTTGACTGAATGGTTTTCGATTGCTGACGTGCTTAATTTTAATGTTTCTTGGGCATTCGATGCGCTTATTGGCCTGGGATAGCTGCGTAATGACCAATAATGGCGGCCGAGCATGCCTGGTCTTTATAGGGATCTAGTTGTCACCTCTAAGTCTGTCACTTGAACATGTTCCTCGGCTGAGTTGCAAAGGTTAGGCGCGATAAACTCTCAGTTCTCTGAAGTGACGGTGCCTACCTGCTACAAGCTATAGTAGAATCGATATTACGAGAAATTAGTCGTTTTTCTGTGATATGACAGACAACATATAGAGAGTTTTGTGAACTTGAACCGTAAAAGGTTTATTAATATTAATTTTTTTTTATTTAGCAACACACTTCTCCCGCGCGCACTGATTCTGTAACGCGTGCCTTCAAGATACGCTAAAAAGCTCATGTCCCGGTGCCATCGAAGTATATCATGAGACACAAGAGTCTCTCAGGGGCGAGTGAGAGACCTTACTCCATGTGCAAGGTAGACCTATCCTCCAGAGACATAACAAGTGAAGATACCGGAGATGTCTGCAGTTTGGCGCGGGACAAGAGGCGAGTGAGAGACTATACTCCAAGTGCAAGGTA
>PNEQ01131803.1:11611-62828 GCA_003012365.1 Medauroidea extradentata
AGACCTATCCTCCAGAGACATAACGAGTGAAGATACCGGAGATGTCTGCAGTTTGGCACGGGACAAGAGGAGAGTGAGTGACTTTACTCCAATTGCAAGGAAGACCTATCCTCCAGAGACATAACAAGTGAAGATACCGGAGATGTCTGCAGTTTGGCACGGGACAAGAGGCGAGTGAGTGACTTTACTCCAAGTGCAAGGAAGACCTATCCTCCAGAGACATAACAAGTGAAGATTCCGGAGATGTCTGCAGTTTGGCACGGGACAAGAGGCGAGTGAGTGACTTTACCCCAGGTGCAAGGAAGAACTATCCTCCAGAGACATAACAAGTGAAGATACCGGAGATGTCTGCAGTTTGGCGCGGGACAAGAGGCGAGGGTGGGCTGTGTATGCAAATTGGAGACCGATTTTCGCGAAGGTCTTGGGGGAAATCATGGCGCATTTGTTCTCGTGATGAAGAAGTAGCGGCCCGTGCTCTGCGATGGATGTTGGCCTTGGCTTGGGGGGGGGGGGGGTTAGTTCAGGAGGGATGGACGAGGGTGCTGTTGCCGGAGCTGCTTAATAAACAAACGTGTTTGGGGTTTGAGGCGGAGGGCGAGCGAGCGAGCGAGCGCCGGTGAAATGGCGCGTGGACCGTATCTCACTGCGGGGGAAGACCTTAGAATGCGCCGAGGAGGGGAGGACAGGACAGCCAAGATTTAGACACTCGCATTATCCCCTGCCGCGGCAGCAGGGTTGCCAGGCGTACCAGAATTACTGTGTTTGTACTCTATTTTGTCCCCATGGCACCAGGTACCTTCTCTATTCATTATTACACGCAAAAATACCGGGATTTCGTAGACCCAAGAACTTTATTTAAATTTACTTTTGCTTCTAGAAATAATTGTAATATCTGGACTTATAGAGTTATAAATTAATGTTTGAATTACAACCTTCCCCTTTTTTTGATTATTTGTAATTGTAAAAGTGGAATAGTTTACTCTTGAAAATGGTTAGCTGTAATTTAATTTGGTGCTATAATGCATTGTGATTTATGTCAGTAATAAAAAATCAGACATATAAGCCACAAAAATAGTTATGTATGGGTGTATCAGATTTTTGTGAAGAATGTCGGATTGTTAGTCTATCTTGTACCAGAATTGCAACTTGTTCATGTGGCAACGCTGTACGGCAGTTAGGGAGGGACCAGGCAACCATGAAACACTGCTGACGGCCAGGCAGTGGCAGGACATCTCAGGTCGTAAAGACCCTGCTACATACAGACGGTGCCCAGCAGTTATTATTTTATCACATCTGTTTGGAGAAAGTGACCGTGCTTTAAGAGTCGTCTTCGTGTAGTTGTGGGTGTCGGTGGGTTTCAGCGGAGTTTGCCAACCGTCAACTTTCACCGACAACTGGACAGCAGTCTACTGACTTACATGCGTCACGAAAATTACGAGCCATTGAGGTGCGTACTCGCGCACAATTAAACTAAACAAAATATTCAAAAGTTCTTACTTACGTGTTTCAAGTTATGAAATAAATAAATTAAGTTAACAAGAACATACGTTTTCATTTAAAAATTCCCATAGTTCTGTAGCAACGACAAAATAAAAGAAAAACTAACTTGAGTATAAAATAAAATTTTTTATTCTCTTTTACCACGATTCGTATCGAACGTATTTTAAGCATCCTTTGCAACGATAGTTTGCAATAGGAAAAAAAAAAAAAGATGAACGGATATCGACCTGCCATCTGTAAGGCATTGCAGAAAGTAGACTTCAAACGCAAGGCAACGACACTCATTTAACAAGCGTAAAAGAGACAGTCTCCGCCGTCTCAATGTAGCAGGGCCTTAAGTCCAGCTGTTGTACGGAAGGTCGCGGGTTCTGTCCTATCTTCCTGTACTCTGGAGTTGTTCCCAGTATAATATCTTTATTCTACTTCCCTAGAATATCACCACGCAGGCTCTTACTGCAAGCATACCTAGTATATCTTAACACGTAGACTTAGTTCGATGTTGGCTGTGGCCTGTAAAAAAATAAGAACAATTTCTATAGACAATTGCGAGCTACATATGTGCTGATTTTTAATGTTGAAAGTCCATTTCTGTTCAGCTTAACTTAATAAAAAAAAGTCGGCATTAACATTACTCTTAGGAACTTAATGTTTTAAAGTCAGATGTAAGTACATATCAGCAATTAAAAGTTAAAGAAAGTAATTAGGGAATAAATAGATACAGACACAAATACAATCATTATATATATATATATATATATATATATATATATATATATATATATATATATATATATATATATATACACGTGTGTGTATATATATATATTACGTTATTGCTGTTTCGTATGTATATGACGCTAAAATGTTTCACACTCTTAGTCAGCATTAGTAAATATTAACTGACCAGCTGTCCCAGCAAGCTTAGCAATGCCCTTTAAATATTTTGTATACCCTGTTCTGGCCCACTTTCCGTTTTGTCCCCTCTCCACCCCATATTTTGTATTTTCGCAGACAACTTTTGCAGACACGCAACGTATAACTCACCAATGTTTATTTTCAGTAAATTGTTTGGGTACCGTGTCCTGTGCCTGTACCCGTTTTGCCCTTCCCTCTCTAACCCCCTCCTCAAAAATATTGTTTTTTTAACATAAACCTTAGCAGATGTACGGACAACCACTCGCTAAAGTTTCATTGCAATAGTTTGGATAGTATAGGAACACATTGAAGATATATAAACAAACATACATTGTTATGTATACAGAGAAATTCCGAATGGGTTTTCACTGATTCCGGATGGCGCTATTTCAACAAATTAAAGGAGGGAAATTTTCTGGTTACTATAGAGTATTCATAAGTTCCAATTTTGTGTGATACATTTAAAAATGGGATCAATTAGTATTCCTGAATACAAGTACTTATTTACAGACTTAATTCGTGCGAAACTACTCCATCAGGATTCAGTACAAGTATACTAATAATTAGCGAAAATTTAGAGAATAATGCCAAACATTTGAACTTCTGAATTATCTGTTCTTTATATAAAAGATAAACTATAGTCAGAACCGTACGACACATGAACTGATTTTTCAAACACAATTTCACTTTTACTCCAAAAATATTTTAACGTAGAATTAACTAGTTGTATTGAAAGTTGTTCTGAGAGCGCGTTCTTGGATATGAAATCATGATTTTTGGTAAGTTCTACCTGCACCTCGAGGTCATGCAACTTGGTTCTGAAAGTTCTATGATGCTACTTCGCTATCACGTGGCCTGTACACTACAGTTATTCTACTGTATTACAATTCCTCGCTAGGTCCTGCTTGTCTCATTGCAGCACATTATTTAAATTTTCAGCTTACAGCATTCGAAGGTTGACGTCACTATTTCGTGGCTTTGTTGTCCACAGCATGCAGGATGCCTACGTCCATCGCAATGAGACATAAAATAACGTTCTAAGATGATTTCTACATATTTAAGCAAACCCTTAACATTGAATTCAAGTTATTGTTATTCGTTTGAATGATCCCTCGTTTCAATAAAAAATAATTAAAAATAAACCGTGATTCTAGAATTATAATTCAGGTTTCCACTTAGAATAGTTCTATTGTTCGTTAAAAAAAGTATATAATTTTTGTTGTAAGATTTGTACGTATTAATATGACTATTTTTGTATTAGAATTATAACTCTGGCGTTAATTCAGTATTTTGTGTTGTGATAATTTTTATTGTGTCAGTTTTTTGGCGCATGATCACGCGCTGTAAAACGCTTAGCAATGTTTTAATAGCATTTTTAACTGGGCAGAAGGTACCGTTATGTCCTATCGTTGCTGGGTGGTACCCTATCGTCTCTTGAACACACCCTCATACACAGTGTTGAAACCAGGCCAAGAATACCGAACAACGGTCCCCGATTACGCAATTAGATGTATCGCAACTGCATATCTCCACACTTCAACCGCTCCAAAATCGAGTCAGACTTCATTAAGGGTCTGTGTGTTATTATCTGTGTGTATTTGTGTTATCAGCCAGTATGCGGTGCTCGAGAAACCTAACTACATAACGCTACAGCGTCAAACTTGCCGTAAGGTGTAGCGATACGTATAGATCCCTCCCCCCAGGAAATATTATTACTGTGGAACATACATTAATTAAATTAGGTTATGTTTTGTAGAAATGTATTAACTAATACACTCCTCTTGGAAGGAAAAATTCTTTGTCATGTCTATAACTTGTATCTTGATACGGTAAGTACGAAAAAAAAAAATAACATTCCTGTTCCTATTATTAAATATTGTCATCCTTATTTAGATAATCCTCAACTGTCTCCCAAAATTAGAATCACCTTAACTAATGAACTTAATTTAATAAAGTGTAACAGTATGCAACGAAATGATAGTAGGTGATAGTGATTTCATTTGAACGTGAATTAACGCTCTGTACAACAGGGCAGACGAGAATTATAACTGCTTGGACTCTAGTATCCTTGAGTCACAATATGCTCTTGTTTCTTGTCACGTGATCGTCTATGATCTCACTCCTCTCCATGGCAACACAGGCCTTTAACACCGCGGGCTCACGGCTAGGAACGTGCCTCGTATAGCAAGTGATGTGAAAACGTTTTCCGATGCTCATTTGTCATGTCCTTTAACGGCTTTCCGGATAGCCTCGTAACACCTCGTCTCCTGTTCTGCTGGAGGTATTTGTACCAGGAGGGAATGGCTTCTACACGTGGGATTATACGGGAAGGCGCATCAGAACTGCGAAATCCACAACTTCGGGTTGAATAGTAATCATGTGTCCCTCCCTTATCCACGAAGATTCCGGAAACGGCGAAATGCGTCTCAGTTACGCCTTAAAAAAACGTACAATTTTGAAATAAGATATTTAATGAACGGTTTCTGCGATAAAAATTTACAGGGACATGCCAACTAGTATCCGTCATTGTACTGTCACAAATTGGACACCAATATTCACTAGACAAATTGATTAAATTTCGTATTGCCGCCATTTCATAGTCATAATATCTGCCATATTAAAATTAAATTCCAAGCAGGGACAATTATATAATCAATAGAAGCCCAAAATTTTGTCAGGGTTGGCTTAGTAATACTGTGATATCACTTTTAATATTTAACGACTCAATTTTAATACATATAATATTTACTAATCTTTTGCGACACTAAACTGTGGATTTAAGATCACATCAGGTATTAATTAATGCACAACACCAATTATTTTTTTGTTAACTGCTAACAATAGCTACGACATTGTTAGGTGGATGTCATTATCTTTCAAGTTTGGATAGGCATTGCTAAGATGAAAGAAGGCTAAGTGTGGTGCGAGGGAGGTGGTTTTTCGGCCCTTTAGAACGAGATCTTAAGAGCCGATGAGGATGAAGTGCTGTGACGGGACAACACAATAACCATGGTCGAGTCAAGCTTCGAATCTAGGACTTCTCGCAGCGTAGAGCGGAGACTAACCGACTGCACTACGGAGGCTGACAGAAAGACGGTTAGGCAAATACTAAACATGAAGAAGAGAATATTATTATTACTAACTGGAGAGTAGTCGTTAAAATAATCCAGAAATTATTGAACTTCTCGTATTGGTTGAAGGGGGACATCGAGGTATTCAGCGTTGGTGAGGGGTGACAAGATGTGAGTATGGAGCGGCGCCGGAATGAAGGGGCGGGGGAAACGGAAGATCCCCGAGAAAACCCGCCGACCAGCGGCATCGTCCGGCACGATTCCCACATTCGAAAATCCGGGGACCGACCTCGCCGAGAATCGAACCCGGATCGCCTTGGTGGGAGGCGAGAGGTCTGACCCCTCGGCCACAGCGGCCCCCAGAGGGAGGAGGTGAGTAGGCGAATGTGTCTGCTGTGTTGAAGTACGCAGAGGTAAACTAAACCCAATTGTTCTTTATATTCAGCGACAAAAATATGTAGGTATTTGATATAACTAAATATATATTGTGTAGCTGGCGCAATAATGTTGCATTAAAACCTTACATTTAGTTGACTGAATTAAAAATTTTCTACTCGTGTGTAGGCACACGTAGGGTAATTTGTTTGCGCAGTCAAAACTTTATATTGGTTCACTTTTTGTTCGATTTACAAATCAATATTTAATTTACAATTTGTGATTTACTATTTTATAAAAAAGTGTTTTAAATGTGCTTCATCCTATTTAAAACACTTTACAAAAATCGAATAATCAACTCTTAGTACTCGAACATGCATGTACACGTCTTGCGATGCATTCCACCCAAGATATACGGGATAAGGTAAAAGTCATGCACTATAGGGTCTTAATCGGTTACGATATCGCTACTGCGCAAAAGTAGTCATCGGTAGCGACGGAGTGAGTACGGGTTAATGAGAAGGAAATATAGTAATATTTCTCATAATTTCACGAATTCGTGTTGACAACTTAATAAAGATTCTAATATAGGTCCTGCAACGCAACATAAGTATGTACTTTGGGTTGCAAAATTTTGTAATATCATCTCTGACAGTCATATTCAATGAATCACCATCCGGCTATACGTTTTTCTTTTCCGTTTCGGTATATTCGTTGTTCTAACGATATCATGTACTTTTCTGCTGATCAATTGGTGTATTTACAATCGGAGGCATGGTAGCATCCCATAATGTGAGTGGATAAAATCTTCTAATGCTATTTAAGAAGTTATTTTACAGTGTAAGCCTACATTTTCCTATCAATTGGTAAATACATTGTGAAATACAGCACAAGGTTTTTTAATGTAATTTCATGTGCCAACAAAAACCGCTGAGTAAATATAAAATCCAAACTATAAATTAGCGTTGTACAAATATTATGAATTAGTAATCTTCGTAATATGAAATAGAATTTTTATTTTTCAAGCTGTAATTACTTACTGCCTTGTCTTGTGTTGGCAATATTTGTTACGCGTTCATTTCTTCGATGTCTTTATAACATTAAACGTACAGTTTAGCTTCATTACGGTTCTGGTAGTATCTAGTGTTTGAACTTAGTTTATTTCTGTTATTCGTAATTCGTTTGTCGACAATTAACAACCAGCCATAGAGCAGGGTTAGCTAGGATTTTATCGATAATTCAATCGTTTTACCTCTGGTCACCTTTTTAAACCCGTGAAAACTTCACTTGTCTTACTTTTTAAACATCTAAATTTGTAATTTTCTGATACCTAGAATAAATCATGTATTTTTGTATTCGCGTAAAGTAGCTTTCCGAGTACAGAAAGTACACCATTTTATTGAATAAATGTATATTAAACACAGGAGCGATGTAGGGGGACTGCTTAGCTCTGGACTGGTCATTATGGTGTCATGAAACAAATAGAAATAGTAATATATCGCGAACAGTGTTGAAAACGGCGTTACATTTTCCACCTTTTAAGATTGTGTGATGATATTCGACACGGCTTAATCTGTTTATAGACAAAGAAAAAATGATCGTTATTGGCGTACGATAGTTCTCACTGGCCAAGTCATGTTTTCCGGGATTGCTTCCGGCTGATGTGGAAGGCCCACCCACCTGTACATGTTCCCGAATGCTAAACAGAAGACACCAATACATATATGGTACGAATACGCATAAACTCACCAGATTTTGTTGCTGTGCTCGTCAACCACCCAAGCATTGTTCCAATCTGAAGCAGTTGAATCCTACTTTTATAAAGCGATACGGTCATTTCAATCACGGTGCGTGAGTGTGGTTACCTGTCAGCAGTCCAAGGTCGGTTACTCACCAGGTACCACCTTGACGTGGCGAGACCTATTCATCCTTGCCTAAACTACTTGGAACGAGTCAATCAATATGCGGACTAGACCAAGAATCTTTCATAAAGTACTAAATACTTCAAGTCTTCCAGCTCGAACGAGTGGTCGTATCAGATACACAGGTGGAGAGTTAGTGTACTAAGACTTACTGGACCAACCACCTTCATCCAGACCAACTCCTAAGCATGAGTATCAACCACTGCACTCCGAGTCATACCTATGATAAGACAATACAAGGCTGAGGCTATCACATTGGATCCCAGGAGCACCTACAAGATACCTTGCACCTAAGTTTTCACGACGACTCTCCAAGGCATCAGAACAACTTCCGCGGAATCGCCACCCCACGTGATCAACCCACCGAAGTAGGCCGCAGTGTGGATAAGGAATCTTCTCGTAGGTACGCACCCGGCTAGGGAATTCTCTGACCCTCGTCGACGGCGATCCTTGGTGCACCAGGGTTCTTCCACTATCCCAGTATCCGTCCTCATTCCGTCCGCGCCCTTGCGATCGCCGAAGTTTCCACGAGGATGTGGAGATTATCTTTAGCGGGAGAGGCTATGTATTCGCATCACCACACCATTAAAGGAGTGCTGTATTGGTCAGGGTAGAAGTTCAGTAGGGTATCAATATAGAAATAGTTCGATAACATCACTCCCATTGTTTACAGCCCATCACGGGACAGCAGATAGTCCAGAAGGTGGCCGGAGACACACAAACCGTTCCCCCAACATCGAAAATCAGTCAGACCTACTCAGTCCTTACACTCACTAAGGACGTCGAGTACTTTCCAGCTTATTATTTTATTTAAAATTTTGGTGAAATTCTATTCAATAAGAAGTGGTACGATTTCCAGAAAGCAAAACTATTATGGTTGTTTAATTTTTATATAATAAGCTTTCAAAGACATGATTTTTAATGTTTCTTTTTACAGCAAAGAAAAATTAACTTGTCAAACTGAAACTGTGGTCACAACGAAAGCTACTTATAGGCGGTTTCAGATAAAGTAAGCACTTTTTAAAGTCTTGCTACTTTTTTATTTTCAAATAATGTATACTTTTCTGCCACTTTATAATATTTATAACGCAACCTAATTTACAATTAGAACTTATAGATCGTACGACACTCAAAAACTATCGTTTGAGCTCACAATAAATAATATATTTTAACTGTTATTCTAGACTACAAAGTCTTCAAAAATGCTCTGTCGAAATTAAGTAAATAAATTTAATGCAATTAGATACACTTTCATTTCACCAAATATCAAATTAGTTTTGAAACTTATACAAACAACTTTTAGTAGAGAAACCATAGGCATCACTTCAAAATGCCAATAGTGTTGAAATTTTACCCACACTGTTTCATCAATGTAGTTTTTCACATAATAGCTTCACAAAAAACGTCAAAATTGTGACATGCATTGGCTGCTAATAATACAACATGGTGAGAGAAACCTGAATAGCTCTCTCCTTGTAGCGTTTAGCAACAGGCAAAAATTCCACGTAAATATGAAAAAACTAGCTGATATGTCCCCATCGCAACAGACTACAGTAAAATTGAATTTTTTAAATACACACGCTGTTGTTTAAAGAACCAAGTTATTTACAAAACTTCTTCCTTCTATTATGGCATATAATTTTTGAAAAAAATAAGCAGTCAACAAGCCTTGAACGCTTGAGAAAAACGTTTCCTACACAGTCTCTGTGTTAAATGAAACACTCTTATGTGTATCTTGTATTGCTAATTGCTGCAGAGTTTACAAAGGCTGAGCTAAGATTTCTTGATTACTGCCTCTAAGTTACACTTGTTTTGTTAAGGGCTCGGTTCTCCTTAGTTTAAAATGTCTTTTTTTATTTTTATGTTTGTACCAGATATTATTTTTCTTCTTCCTCTTAGGAAATTTTTGTATCTCTCACAGTTTTTGCGCAATTAGTCGTAAACTTCAAAATTTGCACATTACGGTTTTATGCACACCACTAAAACCAACTGACATACCAAACCAAAAAAATTCACAGTGTATAACGATGTTATTGGCTGTGATACGACACGTATAAATACAAATAAAATGTATATTTGTATATTTAAAACATTTTTGAAATTTTAAAATTTTTATTTTTAAATTAATTATTTTTTTATTAAAGGAAAAAAGTATTTTATTTTATTTTTTGTTTTTATATATGTCAAATCATAGCCTATAACATTGTTATACACTGTGAATTTTTTTTGGATTTTTATGTCTGCTGTTTTTAGTGGCGTACATAAAACCATAAAGTGCAAATTTTGACTTTTACGACTCATTAGCATTACCTTAAAACTATGAGAGATACACAAATTTCCTAAGAGGAAGATTTAATAACAATTTATGTCTGAAATAAGAAAAAAATGTCTGGTACAAATATAAAAATTAAAAATGATGTTGAAAACTGAGGTGAACAGGGCCCTTAAGAGTGCGTGGTAGATAATTAAACGCTGTAAACATCAATTGATTTCTACGAGTTTTTCGAAGCCAATATGGAAAAAATACTCAATGACAATCCTAGATAATGGTATTTGCCTAATTTATGAGTAAATATTTATCCATAATTATTAATTCATTTTGCGTGATCTCTTGCGCCGCAGTTAAATGCACGAGGTTCCGGCGTCAGAGATTGTGCCTCAGAAGTTCGTAACACTGGAAACAATTTTGTTTAAAACGTTGGCTAAATCCATTGTCTAGGATTGGTTCTGTTTAATTTCCGCAAATTGGCTTCAAGAAACCAACAGTTATAGATTAACGCTTATTGCGTTGAATTATGTACCACGCCCTCTTAAGAGAAGACTTTAAGGGCGCCGCATACTTGTACGCTAGAGGTACAGACGTGACAGAGCTGTAAGGACGACCTTAAAGCGCGTGTTAAGTACCGCATGGCCACGACGAGCCGAGCACTGAGGCTTGATCTCCGCCAATAAATTTTTATTTTAGGACCCTGAGCGGTGACCGTAAACTCTTATTGGTGGAAAGTCTGTAGGAAAGTTCAGTGCACGTTTCTGCTTGAGTTTTGCATCCATCTGGTTAGTACATTCTGAAGTATGGCTGCCTGAAATGGCCATTTGAAGTTGGTGGGCTTAGAAATAGTGTTTTTAAAGCATGATGTCTTTACGTTGACATTCCGTCCTTCTCAGAAGAGTGTTTCCTTTTCGTATATTGGCACGATGGGCTCATGTGGAATAGTTTCGTAAAATAATTATTTACCTGTACATTACAACTCATTTGAAACCCATGGTGGGCTGCGCCTTTAATGTTTGTGAAATAAAAAAAAATACGAGTTACATAAGTTAAAGGACACTCGCAATGAAGTTAGCAATTATTTAATCATCTTCAAGCAAACTTCACCTAATTATATTATTTGCGTTATCAGAAGTTAACTTTTGGAAAGAATGAAATGTACGAATTGTGGTTACCAAATGACGGGTATAAATGAATGATGGAAAATTATATTCTTGAAAGAAATGAAAAGTTCTCGCATTACCGTGAACGGAATTTATCCTAAGGAAAAAAAAGCAAACAGAAAAAAAAAATCAGCTTCAAGAATAACAGGGTATTCTACCTCGGGGGAAGTGCCGAGTATTTATCTGCTTACCGCCGGATAGGCGTGCTAAAAATTCGCCGGGAAATTAGTCAGATCTAAGGAGCTTCGTTGGAAGCGAGACGGGTATTTCAGTTCACCCTCGATCCACTCTAAGAGAAGGGATTGTGTTCTCTCCGCGCACTCCCTCTAGGCTTTCCTCTCGCCCCTCCTCAAACCCTCTTCGGGTTGACGCAGCGGCGTCCATTACGGTAATGGTCGCGTCCCTCAGGTCTTTGTTTCTGCGAGGTGCAAGTTCCGACAGTGTCTCGAGGATGGGGGAGGAGGTAGTTTCCGAGTGTGCTGCGTCATGGCGATGACAGGGAAGCCCGGAGTACCTTTATCAAACCCCACCTCTCAGCATCTCCTCACCCCACACTAGCGTCTGGGTCGAGTTAACTTTCACGCTCCTCGGAAATACTCGGGAGCATTCGTTTATTGTCGGACATTGACGTAACTTCAGCGCCAGTGGCGCCAACCTCAATTAAATATTGGAAGGGCTATATCCCAGACTACCCTAATAAAATTGAGAAAAATTGTATTTTAATTTTAAAAAATGGTGCTATTTAAGAACTTTTCGTAACTTTAGTTAAATTATATAAGCGTTTGGGTGGTGGGTGAAATGGCCCGTTGCCCCTCCTGGATAAATTTTAATTGGGCATAAAGTTGTTTTGTCCCTCCGAAGTTGGTGTCACTGGGCATCGCCACGTATATTAATTTTTACTGTTGTTTACATACTAGCCTAAGTATACCGACCTTCGATTCAGCGCACACATTCTTTTCTCATTTGAAACTAACCCCAATGGTCTTAAACTAACCAAAACTGTTCTAAAGGAAATGTCACAAGGGGCGAGGATAGGAGGGAAGATGTATGGCTCAACCGCCGAGGATGAACGAACGCCTCCGAACATTTCCGAGGAGGGAGAGGTTAACGTGACCTAGGCGCTCGTTCACCCCACCAGTCAGCGCAATACCACGGGAAGGGGGATGATAGCGGAGGGAGGGGAAGTGGCGTGGAGGTGAGATGTGTGCGGTTTTCGTTCCACCCTCCCACTCAACCCCCTCACAGCCCCTTAAATCACGCAAGGAAAACCAAGGAGCTATTAGCACGAAGCAGGACTAATTTGCGATTCAATCTAGGACGAAGCTAATGTTTATTACTCCGGACTTACTCTGGCCATTGTCATGGTTTCATTTGCATATTTCTTAACACCACAGCCCAGTCTTGTCTTGGTTGTACGTATTAAGCTCAACACACTTAATCGTTATCAGTGAGTATTCAGTTCACAGCTTTGGATATTCACTAATTTAATTATGATTTAATTTGTTCGAATTGCTATTGAATATGAGCCATTGCAAAGAATCATTAACGCAAAGAAAATTATTGTTTGAAGTGAACAAAAATTGTGTTATTATTAAAATAGTTCAATACATATTTCTTTAAAATTTGGTTAATTGTACCTTTTTAGAGACAAATTAAATGTTCGCAAAAATAATTTTTGCTCTTTCGACACACCAATATTTACAATAATTTTCTAGGAACCAAACAATATGATTGTTTAGCGGGATTTGCAGTAGTTGCATCGAGATGCTTAATATTTAAAGTTTATAATGTTTAGTATTTAATTTTAATAATTTCGAAGCAAAAACCACTACAGCACAGAATTGAAAGAAAGTCATGCCATTAGTCACGTTAAAGCTTATAATATTCATGATATTTTATCGCAAGTAATGTATACCGTATACAGTATATTTACTGGGAAGCATTCTTAGAAAGCTAAATTGTAGTGTAATAATTAACGTTTGTATTAAGTATTTTATAAGTTACAAATCTTTAAATAAATTGACGCTAGTGACAAGATACATCACTTTGCAGCAAACGGAGCGACAATTAACAGTTTTTTACGTACGGTGCATTCATATAATTATTTATAAACAATAAATTAAGGGATAATTTTGTTTATATAATTAAAATATATATAAACTAAAAGCCAGGTTATATTTTGCCGCTAAATAGTAATGACCAACAGAAAAGAAAACGTATTTTTTTTTACATAATTGTGTTTGTTGAAAACCGATTTAACGTACTCGGGACAAGTTTTCTTTACGAAGCTTTCGGTAGCCAATACTATCTTTTTTGACTGCACAAACATTATGAAATATTATGAGCATTTATTTTTAGTGGTTTCTTTCTTCTTCGAATAAAAATTACGATGCAATCATGTTGTATCACTTTGGGATTTGCATATCATATTGTCTCAATGTAGGTAATATAAAAATGATATTTTCTTTGTGAAATGTCATGTTTTCATCATGGGTAGTTTCAATATACTGCAAAATGTAGTTTTGTAATTATTATGAATTTTTTGAAAAACTTATTTTTTGTTATTGAATGTGTACCGTTAAGTCCTTTTTAAACAGACCATAAATCCAAACAATTTTGTAGGGTTGAGACAGTTAGTTATCGGAAATGTATGTGCTGTTCTATGATTTTTTGTTAGTAAATACTATACTCTAAAACAACTAGCAAATAATAGGCAAGCATTAGCAAAGTATTCATTCGAAAGATTTTGCAATTTATATTTATTGGTATACTTCACGTTCCTACGGTATTTCTACCTTCCTGAAAAAATAATTGCTAATGGTTATACAGTTTGTTTCTGTAACGTATCATAATGTATTACTTAAAAAATTAACGTGACGATTCTAAAAATTGTAAAAAAATTGTCTAACTGTTACGCACTATTTCAAACCGGCAAACTTAGTAAGCGAACGTAAAAATTCAGTCCCACTAAATGTCATTAAAGAAATTGCAATATGTTATAAAGTATTTTGTCAATGTGCTCTGTAAATACTGTAAATAGAACCTGTGGGGCTTCAACGTTATCAGTAATTGCAATGTTTTTGACTGACGAATTTATAATTTTGTCAATATCGACAGATAAAATGTGAATATAATAGGCGAAACATGTATACTAATGGTTTACAACAAATTTCCATCCTTTTAAATTCTTCTTCAAATTAGTCTGTAATTTTAAAAACGTTATTTTCACATGTAAGCTAAATATAATTATTGATCAGAAATTGCACACAACCTTAGTCTTGCATTTTCAAATTAAGTACTAAACTAACATATTTGCTCGTTTTTTTTAAATAATTGTATGTTAAGATAAGTATCACACTGCTATGTACCAATATATAGTGTATACACAGCAAGGAAGTATTCGCAATGTTCGGTGGTTGTGTTTTTTTGTAGTTATCAGTTTTTGTCTTACATTCTCTGTATAGTTATAGCCTACACCTCTTGAAACATTTAGCGGTATTAGAAACACATTACCGGGAAAAAGTTGGGTAAATTTTATTCAGACCTTTTATTAAAAACCATATGTACAAATATCTACGGTAACGCCAATTTTGCTCGTCGCGTGTCCTCCTTTGTGAAGGGGGTAGGGTGCCAGCGTAAAATCTTTCAGGTCATAAATTAGAAATACGTCGGAAGTACTCATCATTTAAATTTTGGTGCATGCTTGTCTTCAGCTTGTGACAACGTTCACAGAAAATCGTGAATAAATTCACTATAAAAATACGCAATATTTGGTACAATTGTGTGATTAAATTTTTTTTCTGGTTTCAATTGGCAAAGTGTACTAATTTGATGAGGAAGTGTCATTTATAACGTATGTATAGTTTTTTCTGTAAGCACCGTAAGTATTTTCTGCAAACATAAATGTAAGTACCCTTATACTAAATAAAGAATTTAAAAATAGTTAACTAAACAATACATTTGCCTGTATTTTCAGCGTCATGAACTTGGGATAAACAAACGCAATAATTTGAGTGAGAATGTGATTTAGTTGTTATTTCCTTTGGCATAGCTTAGGCCGACTTTGTGTGACGTGTGCAAGATTGTCAGTATAAAATATATCAAGGTTTACTTACACTCTAATTATTGTCAGAAACAAAATAAGTTGTATCAGTGACGGATGACATTTTCGTTCTTTTGAATATGATCAAACCATGTTGTTATGGTTATTTTTTATATGTTTTTTTGTTACGTTTTACATGTGCCAGGTTTGGGTATATTTAACATTGGTACAATAAATATAACTAAAAAATTTGCAAAACTAAAAATGCGCTTAATTTTTTTCATATTATGTAGAGCACATTGATTTCTTATCCTAATCAAACCACCATTAACCCTAGTACGAAAGGTACTTTTCAAAATGTAGTCTGAAGCTCAGTGACCTTAAGACCACAAGTACCTATTTACACTACTTTTGTTAATATTTTTATTTAATTTAAAAATTACACATGTCGTACAGTTGTAACATTTATAAGTCATAAATGATATTAACTATGCATCATGATTGGTTCGAAACAAATGTTAATTAAGTTTTCCTAGACATCGATTTAAATAAAACTAATTTTAGTTGCTAAATAGCCACAATTTTACAATATTTTGGTTCGAATAAACTAACCTACTTAGTAAACTAATTTTTAATACATTTATGTAATGGTTTTACGATATATGCTCACTTTTATAATTCAAAGATAATATTAAAAACAAAAAAAAAAAGACCTAATTAATACATTGTCTTATATACAGAGAATTAACATTTCGGGTCGGAGTACTCTCCTCATACAATATTTGTTTATTTCGGGGCACGTGTGTGGCAACTTATTTTAGCATTGCTAAATGTATTTTATCTGTGCCTTGAATTATAAACAGAGATCTCGCTAAACAGTTGTTATTAATTTGACTGTACGTATTATTAATTATTAACGTACAGTATTAATTTTTAACAGGATTTTTAAATCTTCAACTACTTGATTCCTTGTCTCCCTGAATGATTATCCATACTTGATAATTTTTTTCTACAAATTTGTTTCTTTCAAGACTTATTAAAATAAACATATTACTATAAGTAATGGTCACGGACACGGTGTAAATATTTGGCTGTACAAAGTTGACACACCTAATATTTACAATCCGTTAAAACATGCCACAATTTCCTAGCTGGTTTAGTATACACCCTTATAAATGTATGTTATTTTCATATTTATTCTTTCCTGAATGTTTCAGGACAAATGTAACGCAAGAAATTCATAAATGCCGAAATAGCCAGTTATTAGAGCTGAAAAATCGCACTGCCTAAGAGCATGTTTATGCCATTAATGTAAACGTTTGAAGCCTTAATATATTGTTTTATTCTCGTTATTTACAAGACACTTCAAAATGGACGACTTGAAAAGAGGTGGAGCTTCAGTCAGGTGTAGAAACAGTTCCTATCTCCATGGATACCGCAGCCGAACATTACCTTCATTTAGCTGTTTGGCGTCAAATGTCCCGGATGAGGTGAACGTCAAGAAAATTGATTATTTGTTTGGAATTTGCCGTTTTTTTCCAGGTAAACATTAATCTTATATATTTGCGTATCTTAACCATGAAGTAGAAACTACTATTTTTTACCCTTGCGTGCAAATCTATGAATGCGCAACATTTTTGATTTCTGCAATTACCAACTAACAAATCAGCGTGTTTGTAAACAAGCTTTGTTTACCACAGTACTTTTCCCTTGCGGTGACGTCAGGGGGCGTGTACTTCAAGTCGTCCATTGATCGCCTTACAGTGAAGTGCCTATTATTAATTTTTAATACCAACTTCATATGTTTTTTTTATCTGGAATGAAGCATAGGCCTATCTATGAATGGAACTGTACTCATTGATATGTGACACAACCTCTGAGCACTTACTCTTGCAGTAGGTGTTAGAAGTAGTTGTGTATTAACGTAAGCTACGATCTCAATACCAATAATATCTCCCACATAAAATGGCTTACTTTTGTACATGTCTTCAATGCTAATAGCCCTCTGTAATGGTCTCACTAAAAGAAAGCTGTAAGGTAGAGCAGTAACCAGGAGAAAGATATAAAACTCGCACATCAAGGAAGATTTCGCCACACCCCGCAAATAAAAGCCCGTAATAACTGCACTATAGACACGAGAGATTCTCGCCATCATGTCTGAAGCACTCATTCTTCGACAGAATGTTAGATATTCCAGGCGTACAACTGAAGTGTCCGCTGCTGTAGACATAACACAGTAAAACAATTGTTGTACTTGTACAAAAAATTCTTTGGAAACTAAGTTTACAAAAGTGCTATAACCGTTACAGGAAATTCTTGTAGTATACTGTACACATATTGCTGTATTTTTTCGAACATTTTTGTCTTTACAAATAATACCTGTACATTTACAAATAAAATCTTACATATTTGACAAACATTGCTTGAAGTGTCACAATTTTTTTCCGACAACCTGTTTCCAAGAAATTTTTTTGTAAAAGAACAAAATATTTTGTAAAATCTGACGGGCCGTCGAATGTTATTTTGTTTCACATCAAACACTCTGTACATAAAATACATCCCACTAGTCCTCACTGATATCTTGAAAATGTAGACCATTTTAACGACATTCAATATTCTTTTGTAGTGCTTAGACTGATAAATGTGTAAACACTAGTATACAAAATTTTCTTGCGAAAGTATGATTTTTTTTTTTTTGCTGTGTGTCTGTTAGTAGTTAGAAAGAAACAATAAGACTGACATTTCATTGGTTTTCACATGTGCTCTCGTCGTGGCGGTAGCTAGATTCCTGTAGGTGCGAACGAAATACAGTACAACGTAGTGTTTATTGCGTTTGTGCTAGACATTGTAAGACACTATACAAATATGTGAAATTCAAAATTATTTTGTGTTTTGTAAGTGGTTCGGAAAGAAACACAACTAGAAAAGATTAACAACTTTAATATAGGAAACAATTTAGAAGAAACATAAAAAATTGTCATAAAACATGGAGATGAAAGTATTCACAGCATATGTAAGTAAAATAATAAACAAAAATGTCCCCGCATTAAAACTGCGGTCTCGTTGCACTGCCTGATATACCGTAAGAAAAACTGCAGTTAGTTATGAAGTGTAGGTGTGTTTAGTATTGTGTTATAGTGGTTTGTTCGTATTCGTAAGTTCATACTTTGGACGCGACAAGCTACACTTGAGGGCGGACTCTCGCAATTTATTTCTCAACCCCGTACTAGATTAATGATTTCAGATCTGCTGACGTACGCCTGTCTATTTCCAAGCACATTTGGAAGACACCACCATTGAATGAATGATATTGTTACGTACAATATTTCCAAAATTTTGTGAGCGAGAATGTTAATACGTGATGTTAAATTGTTACCAAATAACCATTTATTGTCGCAGAAGGGATAAACGCCTACAAAAATTATCATCGCACGTAGTACATCGATCTTATTTTATGACAATCTACTGAGTCAACAAGCAATTTTTGAGGACATTTATACCAGCATTTTAAAGAAATGCGTAGTTTAGTGACTTTATACATTTAATTGATATGGATCTTGTCCAAAGTGCTGACGTTTTTCGAAATATAAGAGAAACTCATCCACTGAAAATGGAATAAATGAGAAGTACGTCTAACCTACCCTACCGTGTGATACTAAGACTTCAAACTTCAGTAACAGAAATATGTGAAATATGTTTAACTGTGATATTATATATTGATACACGTGTCACTTATTGCTGAAGCTACATATGTATGCTCTCTGTTTGCAGTCTAGTGAACTTTATGCACAGACCCTTCCTAATTGTGTGAATCCCGTAACGAAATTTAACAAGATATTGAGGTATATTACGATTTACGGTCCCTTTACTTTACACTTTGCCTATAAAATTTCAGTTCACCGCGTACGTAAAATCAGTTAACGTATTTCGAGACTATTTCTCAATGGATTAAATCAAAATCACCTCAATCAATGGTTGAGAGCGGACAGGCTTTAAGGCTGGCAATTGCTCGTCCACTGCGTGTTTCTCCGCCAATAAAGGCCAGGCACTCATATGACGTCAGTCTTCCTTCCAACACTTCTGTGAACAATAACATGCACATATGAATATATCTAGACCTTGAGCTAGCTATAAGCTTTATTTCTACCTTCGGCTAAGGTTTTAAGTGATTTGTAGTTAGTACATTATCAGTAAAATTTTTGGGGTGACACATTTTTTATTACATACTATATAAGACAAGATGAGTTTGACATAACGTACGCTGACGACCAAATATTTCGTGACATTGAATAAACTCCAATTTCTGTCGTATGTATACATTATTTTGTGTTAAGTGTAAATATTCAACGGAAGGTCCCATGTTAATTCGGCCGATGATTGGCAGCTTCGCAATAAACGCTGGTTGATGAACGTAGTTCGGCCGTATTGCTTGCACGCGATGCCGCACTGTCGTCTTGCGTGGCTAGAGACTGAGGTCGTAAACTATATTTGCGCTTCTGTAAACTCAGCTGCTCTGGAACTTTACTAGATACGACTCTGGTTCCTCGCATCTCCCTCGTAAATCTTCTACCTCTGCTGGGAGACGTAACTCGTTACGAGCTCCTGGTTAAGTGCTTTCGAGAAGGTCGCGACGATAAATCGAAGTTTACATCATAATATTCTCGACCTTCGGTAAAACGAACTGCTGTGGTGAAGGAAATATCAACCTCTTAACGGCTTGAAATTATAACCAATACTTTCAAATATAAGTCTGCACATCATATGCACAATATTATTGGTCTTCTGGGATGTGAGTTCAGAGCATCTCTTTCAACAAAGTGTTCGCGATTTCATTCATAGTACACGAGTCATAATAAAACTGGGAAACAAGAATTTTTTTTCTCTGGAGACTACCAAATGCACAATGTCGAGCATATTTTACAAGATTCATGCGGAAAAAGAAGTGCAGATACGTGTGCAAACTTTGCAAGCAAGTAGCTGGATTCTCGAGGCAATGCGTGTATTGTTCTTGAGAATTTAGGGTCATATATTTGACTGTAATAAAATATGTTGCTCTTACTGATTCTCGACTTCAATTACTACGTCGGGATAATAAATACTCAATAACATCTTGATCACGAATACATTATAGTTCATTACAAGTTTAAGAAGTAAGTTGTAAAAAAAGGATTATTGTATTATGCACCGTAAGAATATTCAAAATGAATACGCAAAAAAATTATATTTTGTAAATTGAAGAGAGTGTGTTAAAATTAAAATATTGCAATGCATTTCTAAACTACGATATTTTCACCGCATTTTTCCCAGTAAAAAAATTATCGAGACTTAGTTATAGCTGCATGTTGTTATGCTTTAAAATTAAACATACACTCAGATTAGAAGAGGTTTACTAAGTTAAACTTGGGAAAGGCTGACGTACTGAGAAATACGCGTTCGTCGTTGCTAGGAATATGTTGAAATATATATTTCAATATAAAATAAAGTAAATAAACAGGCCGACTCTCAAATAATGAAGACATTTTGGGCTCAAAAGAAATATAGTTTCACTGTAAAATGTAACAAGACTTAACGTGGTCCTAGATGAAAATGTTAATTGGCATAATTAGGCCTATTTATCTTTGTTGTTGCAGGTTACAATATTTTCTCTATTATACGCAGGTAGAAATATTTACTGCAAATATACTGTGATGTATTAGCAAGTCACATACGTCTAATACAACGTCGCTAATTCCATGCATGAGCGTGCTGATAAGTTAGAAAATGTGCTACTGGCTCACAATAATTTATTCTGCAAGTGTTAGGCCGTTAAAATAAATTTTCCTACTCCAATCACAAAATACCTTTAATGTGCAATGGCTAGAGAGGAAGAAACTCTCACACAGAAAAACTCAATTTATTTTAATTTTCTCAAATTGTCTAAATTTATCTTATAACACTATGTATTTTATGCTTGTGGCCTGAGGAAACTGAATCAAGTACTGAGTCACGAATTTAAAAAAATTATTTCTACAGTAATTAAGACCTTTGGAGATTTTCTGCAAAGTGAGCTTACAAATATTACGGACATGTGGACATAACGTCATTTCTTATATTTTATTTGCGATAAACATGTGTTGTGTGATGAACATACACAACATTTATGGAAAAAAAAAACACAACGGCTTAAGTCATGATAAAGTGCTGTCCTGTTGTTTACATGTAGTTTTTTTTTGCGTAATCGTCAAACGTAACGTATAGCACTTCAGCACAACGTATGCAGTAGAATTTGTCGCAAATCCATACATTACAATCACTCTTAATTATCAGTTTTTGATGCAACTACGTTACGTCTCTCCTGCTGCTTCTGCAGACGCGAAATATATTTTTTTAGATTATTTTGTTAATGGTGGTAACTTGAAGAAACAATACGTGTTATAAAAGTTTCTAAATCTTTCGAAATATTGTAAAGAATTTATTCTGAATACGTTTCAAAGCATGTTAAGAAATACATTAAATTTTAATGTATTTTTAAGTAATGCGAAGACTATTGGAAATTATAGCACACGCATCTTCTCTAAGTAAGAGCTTTTTTATATTTAGTCATACGACTTTATACAACTCATATTTGAAGCCCACGCACGATTTGAAGCATTAATTTAATAATATCCTAAACTATTTATTTATTTTTATAAATATAGGAAGCGTGTTACTATTTATTATGGTTTAAAATTAATATGGGACACTATATAAATTTTTAAAAATATCTTTTAAGTTTGTTACTTTTTTTAAAACTTCGTTTTTGATGTGTTTTTGTCTATTGTTACTCTGTTTTTCGTTTGTGTATCAGGGAAAAAAATGGTATGCCGTTGTAATTAAAAAGAAACCTCTATCGGATTAAAATTTAAGTAATTTATGAGATTGTTATTTGGTCATTTTCATCGTTCGTCTTCCGGTCTATGTAGAACGTCGTCTGGTAGAAATGCGTTTGATAATAATTAATAAACCCAGCAGAAAAACAACAATATTTCTACCAGAATTTTCTTTCCTACTTGCCAGACAACATTTAGAATCACAAGCAGAGAGGAACACTTGAAAATACAATGTTTACTCTGGCAGTGTATGTAGACGATGGTCTTGGCGATGATAAAAGATGGTGTCTGGTGGCACGAGGGACGGTGGTAACTCTTAAGGAAGACAAGTTCCCCTGCAGGGACTGAAAGAATGGAAACAAGTGAAACACGAATGTCTGTGTAGCAGTCTACCGGAGGGTTAGAGACAGGCGGAGGGAAGCGATGTTCTGGAACCACCTTAAGACAACGGGCACGCAAGCTCACTTCCAGACATTCCATAGAACATAATGTGAAGCGATGTTGGTCAGCTCTGTTGTTGGCAGTTTAGGTGGACGTATGTAGTACGTTTGAGCCCTGGAAGGGCGACATGCATGGCATCACGCCTCAACCCAGCCATTTAGAGCAAGTCACTGAACTAATATGCAGTCTTTTCGCTGATCGATAATTTTTTTATACCGTGCCTAGCCATTTCGGTTTTAACGGCTATTGATTTGCATGTTTTTGTTTATCACAAACATAAACACTGTGGTTTATGTTTGGGACAAATGGCTGACATAATTTATGTGTTGTTGGGATGGGTTTCCTATATTTTTCAATTTGTCAATTCTTGTGTGGGAAGGTTTGGTAAGTTACACGATGGTGTCTTGGATGACTTGGAGAAGTTGGGCAACTAGCGTGGTAAGGTTTACAAGTATTTGGGACAAGTCGGGTGACGTGTTACGTACCCTTGAACAGAACAAGGCCTTGGTTGATGAACACGAGGGGAAAGATGGTTCGGAGTCGGCCAGGGCCTATTTAAGAAACCAGCCCAGTATTCGACTGGATTGATTTTGGGAAACCCTGGAAAACCGAAATCAGGATGACCGTAGCCAGGGATCGAACCCAGGTGCTCCCGAATGCGAAGCGAGAGTTTAAGGCCTTGTTACGGAGTTTTGCAGTGATTTCGAAAATGTTTTTTATTGCTACCTAATACTCATATCAAAATTTCGCTGCACTGTTTTGACACTTATATGTTATAATTTATACCTGAATTTTTTTGTAGAATTATACTGAACGGTTTTTTTAGATTTCATTACCCAAAGTACAACGTTTTTCGTCGTGAAAATAAGCAAAAATGAAGGAAATTATTTTTTTGCTGGCGAATGGTACATTGTTTTAAAAAATGTGTCAACAGTATTGTGCATCGTGTGATTGCACTTTGACTCAAATTTTTTCAAAACATTTGGTTAAAAAATATTGGAGTTATTGGCACCAGTCTGACAAAAACTCGGGAACAAGCCCTTAACCTCTGCCGCACTACACTCGGCGCGATGTATTATTAAGGGCGCTGCCTACAAGGCGCATCAAACTCTTTGTAATGTACGGAGAAATATATTATTTTAAAACAAAACTATTCTGTGTGTTCCTATTGTGTCATAAAATAACTGAAATCACTCTTCGAACATGGATGGAATGTAATTGTTAAAGACACCGTGATCAGTAAAATCGCTAATTCAAAGCTCTCCAACATAACCAAACATGGCCTTTCCAAACTGTCGTACCCCAAGACAGACTAATCAGATATATGAGAAACTCAGATAGGAACGTGTACTAAACTTTGCTGCAGACTTTACACCAATACAATTACAGGAAACATGTTTCGCTGAGAATCTTACACCCGCAAGATCATTGCTTGGCTCGTTATGACTATGCGACGTTTGATGCGCGCTTCAAGGTCGCCCTTATATTTCCGTCAATCCTGTGACTAATGTGTAGACAGTTGGCGCCGTTAAATATAAAGTTAGCCTGTATACATCATTAATGATTCTGCACTCAGATGTTCTTATTTCAAAAATAATGAAACGATACAGATTATTGACATTTTCGGCAGGGACAACAAACGAATTGAATATTTCTTATTTACTATGAATGAGTAAATACACACGAATTATAATTTTAAGCAGGTATCACTCATGTACGTAGAGCAGTGTTTGTATGAACGTATATTGGACAAAGCTCTGCACCTGGGCAGACAGCGATTTTAACGGCGAGGTTTCCATTGCTGGTAATGCGTGATACGTAGGAATGGAGCAACGCTGGAAGGTAAGTGCGAAGTAAACGAGATATCCCCGTCCGGCAAGATTCCAGCGCGCGGAAATTCGGGTAGATCCCGTTAGGATTCCAACATGGATCGCCTTGGTGAGGGTCTCAACCAGAACATTCTACAGTATGGCAGCGCTTCAGTAACAAGCATACATGTCAGAGAATCTAGAGCTCTAGGAATATGTTGGTAATTTTAGGGACTGAAAAACTTTAGGATAGCTAAATTGTTACCGTTATACTTCACAATAAAATAATAACCTTTATCCCTGAGTAAAAAAAAAAGTTATTGAATGTCTTCTTCAATATAAATTTTATCTCGAAAACTGAACTCTGGTTAACGGTTTCCAAAAGTTCCAGAGAGTGTTTGTGGGAAGGAAATTTATATCAACGCATGACTTTTGTTGCTGGTTCAGCCGTTACATAAAATTATCGTACTACGTTGAAGATTCGAACTCTTCACTATTTGACTCAACACAAGTGGCTCTTAAGAAATAAACAAGAATAATATGCCAAGATGAAGAATTATTTTGACATTTATGAATTAAGTATCAAGACTTTCACCACATTGCACACAAGGCGTAAAGTTCCTGTTTAGGTGGTTTTTGCTAGTATCATATTTTAAAGGAAAAAAGAAGCAGGCATCGTAAATCAGTCTCATATATGTGTTGAAAATTGGTTTTACTTGGCAGCAAAAATGTATCCAAATTACAAATGTCTTACGTTTTGATAACTATTAACATTACTGAATTTTCTTGAAGCCGATAATTTTGTGCAGTTAAATTATTTAATTTTGGAACTGTTTAGATTTCATAGCAAGTGTAATTTTTAACAAGTTAATGTGACAGTAACACATCTATCCCTTTTCAGGATTTAAAATCACTTCCGATAGTTTTAGAGCGATTTAAAAAATATTATTATTAACGCAATGTAATTTTAATTTTAAAGAATCCCTACATTGTTTTGTTGTCAAATATTTCATTATTTGTATGCAACTTTTTGGTAGCTATAAGTCTCGTAGTTTTCAATATTTTTGTATTAAAATTATCTCAATTCTTTTTATAAAAATAAGGTAGCTTTTTTACGGTACGTTACATTATTTTGCAAAAACTTTGCATTTGGTTGTGTATCATATTACTGTTCATAGTGTTAATTTTTTGAAACATTGCGTTCAAAAAGTTTTAAGTTATTTGCACCAACCTAGTATAACCTTAAAATAATATTTGCAAAACTGAGTTAAATAGGAATCTGTGTCCTTAAACACTATTGAATAGTTATATAAGGTGATTCCTTTAGCGGAAATACTGCTCATCCTTCGAGACATGTATACAAGTGTACTTGTAAATACTAGGTGCTGCGATGGTTGAGCGGCCAGGTCGCTCTCCTCCCAACCAGGACATCCGTGTTCAATCCCCGACGAGTGACCCCAGGATTTTCACAATCGTGCAGGATGGTGTCGCTGTTCGGCCGTTTACCCCGTCCAATCATTCCACCGTGCTGGACTGTAGAGCCTCATTCCATGCCACAGCTCAGGGATGGTGGCAGCTTACGAGCCGCAGATCAAAATGCCACCAATGTGGCGGGTGCTACCTCCCGGCCTAGGCAACACCCATACAACATTACTATACGTACTTACAATACTAGCCGCTTGTCAGTTCATATAGCGTATATAGTCCTTCAGAAGTACATTATCGCCTATATAACGTATACTTCGTTATCTATCTGGCTGTTATAGTTACTTCCATATATTTGCTGACCAAATTGCGTTATTCCACTGCACTAAACATTACATTTTGTGTGAATTTACTCACTAGTGCCTATGTTTTAAAAAAATGGAAATAAGCAAATGTTAATGATACATTTAGAATGCTATTGTTTGCCCTCTGTCGCTGCCATATTTGTAAAATGAGTGTAATCGTGTTTGACACATTATCGTAATATTATGAATTCCAACGTAACTAATTTATTGGGAATTATTTATGTTATTTTTGAGAGCATTTTTCCCGTAAACATTCATTTGTATTTTATTTGTGTAATTTTCTGGTAAACTCCTAAACACTAGACAACGTGTTATTTCATTAAATAAAATGTATCTAGTCCCCACAGTTTTTTGCATAATCACTCTTTAAAGACACAAAATGGCTGTTGCGGGGGATTACTAAAAGACTTATGAAATCAAAATTACATGAACTAAATGTCGGTGTTTGACAAAAGTTACTTTTGATAAATTCAACGATAGTCACAACTCAATATTGTGTAAAAAATTTACACTCTTTATTTTTTTTAAATACAATTTTTTATATCTTTGTTATCCCAGAGAATTCTAGAAGTAGCTCATAGCATGAAATGTCAGTATGAATAGGCCTATGCTGGTTTCTGCAAGTTAGTTTTTTTTTCAGTTCAATAACATTATAACGGCGATTTTGTGACTTTGATTATTGACTTCTAAAACTTTAGCACATAGTTTATTTAATTCCGGTAAATTACATGTTATCTTATGTGTAAGAATTGAACACTGTTTGGCTAAAAAATAATACAATGAATAATTACGGGTAAATGACATAATTTACTTTGAATGAGATAATCGTCTTTGCCTCAAATAACATGCAGTTGTGGGGATATTATTACATTCTTAGTTTTTTTTCGTGTACTTGATTGTAATTAACTTTCTTCGCTAACTGTTAGGAGAAACCCGAAAATATAAATTAAAGTTTTTAGCACGTACAATATATAAAATTCAAACTGAATGTATTTCTCACTATTACAAATTACTTCTTAATTAAGAGGTTTTGAGTTGTTACGCTATTTGTTTGTATTTCATGGGGTTTCATAAATTTTTATAAATCCGATGCTTCAAACAGACGGTTTTAACCTATATGCAGTGCGAAGCATGTACACATACTGACACACATGTACCGTACACATGAGACACGACGTAAAGTGTTAATTTTGTGGGGTGATAGCTTATGGTAATGTAAGTCAATAATGAGTTTTACATTTTTTAGTACATTGAATAATAGCGGGAGTAATGCAACCCTGAAAATCAGCTGTAAAATAGAATCATTGATATATAAAATATGATTACGTTTTGATGTAAGCATCTATATTCTGAAGTCAAACTAATTTAGGACTAAATAGTTCCGGACTTTATATATTTAATTAAATTTAATATTGACTTTCAAGATACATAACATTCATAAATTTTCTTTGCGGAAAAATTGGTTAAACATTTTTGACTAACTTTTCATAATATTTCACCATATAAAATCAACAGATGTCGTACTGACTCATCCTTTACATAAAATGTAAATAAACGTTATTTTCCTCATGTCAAATAAATAAACTACTTAGTTACCTCTCAAGAAGGACGTTACGATTTTACATCTTAAACTATATTCGATGTATCTGTGTTGCCTTTCAAGATATCGCTTTCGGACAAAACCATTGTTGTACTTTGAAATAAGGTTTATTTTGCTACAGGAATAATAACTCTCGAACAAAATATGAACATATTTTTAGTATATATGTGTCTGTTTTTAGAAAAAAAAATTACTTATTCGCGCACAGATTGAAGGGTACTGAAAAAAAGCCTTATATATATTTTAGCAATATGAACTGCGCCTATATTAATAAAACGTTAGAGATGGCATAGATTATATAGATACTGTGGAACATCGTATATGATAAATAAAAGGCGAAGATCCAAAATATGTCTTAAGAAAAGAACAAGCATTAAATCGTAACATTTTAAGATAAGAGTAAGATAATGCGGGTTATATATCGTTTGGATATAGACAGTAAACTTTGACCTTGAATACTTAGTTGCACTGAAGTTCGGGTTGGTTTCTTTTTGCATAACTACGTACTTTTAACATGTTTAATTATCTGTTCTTGGGTAGAGGCAGCATTCGTTATATTAATACAACGGCTCAAATATCTGCTCAACGTATAGTGTACTAAGTGCAGTGCATCAACCTTAAGTGGACGCCTCAATATACGGATCACCGTCTTCGCGCACATATTTACGGAACTTTTTACGAGCGCATATATTCTCCGCTATTTCTTGTGCCACAGTGCTCTTGAAGTTATCCTCCTTTTATTCCGCTACAGTGGAAAATTCTTTCCCCACTGAAACTAAGAGCGGGAGAAAGATGAGATATTCTTTACGAATTTTTATTCCTTCCTCACGCTATGCAACCCAAGGCTGAAGCTTAAGACGTCTGCACCTTATGAATATGTATCAGTCAAGTAATGCGTAAGAATTAGGCGGCATTTTATCTTTTCTTCCCTTGCCCGGTGTGTTTGTTTTACGTGCAGGGAATTTTTTTTTCTTTCAGCTCTCTGCCCCTTAGATGTAACGTCGCTTCTCAGAGGGACAGGAGACTTGTTTTAAAATTACAAGCGGTTGATTCTTCATCCCTTGCGAATATTTCGGGAGAAAGATGGCTCTAGTGAAGGAAAATATGGGGAGGGGTTGGGGGAAGGAATTTAATCTACTTCACTCTCACCCCACTTCCCAAAAGAAAATTTTCCACATCTTAAGGATTAGCCGAGCAGACAGTTAATATTACATGACTTTCCATGTACCGTAAATGAATGCTCCGCATAGTAAATCAATGTGAAAACTATGCACTCTTAATACTAACCAATGCTTGAAATCAGCATTAATCTTGCCGTTGAAAGTCATGTGTTTTTTTTTTTTTTTAATTGTGAATCAGTTACTGCTCAGCTCGAGTACTTTCTAACTGCATAATTATGTTTTACAAGTAAGTTATAACTCTAACGATCAAGGATTTTAAAATTAATAATTTGAAGTCTTCAATGGCCATGTCATTAAAGATTTGGTTGAAGCTTCATCGACTAAAAATGAGCTAGTACCCCCAGAAGAGAACACTTCGTTCGTTTATCTAAGCATTGAAAGTTGCAATTTTGTTTTAATAGTAGATTTTATATGGACGTCTTTATATGTTCGTATGTGAAGGTAACTCTCTCGCCCTTGCAAAATTGCTCCTGAAACATGAGGTTTCTGTTTTATTTCTGAGTACTATGGTTTAAAATTACCGTTATCAAAAGACTCTGATATACTGAAGGTTCTAGAAGTGTCCTTTCTGGTTCTTGCGTGGAAAAAAACGGTTACTATGGAACTCAGCTTTGTCCCTAGTCTCAATACCGTTGTATTAAAAACACTCAAGTCACAGATAATCAGATGAACAAATTTTCATTACAAAGCTCTTCCTTATGTCTAGCATTAATGTCATCTGCTGGATTCTTAAAATCATTTCAAGAGTACCGGTGGTAGATATTCACATCACTTTATACTGCTTGTTCTATATGACGTGGAAATAAACGGCATAACTTTTACCTATAATTTTGATCCGAAATTGTAGGAAATTCCAAAATGATGATCCATGTATTCCTCGAACTAATATTATTTGCAATAAACGCTTGAAAACTATTCAGTTAGTAAATAGTTTTCAATAAAAAATATGCCAAGATGTACCCCGTAAATAATTTCATCCAGTCTTCAGCCCCACCTGGGCCTGGTCGAATGTAGCGGAGTAACGAGGCGTATTTCAGTGTCGCTAGATTATTAGGAGGAAGGTTTAGAGCTGGTTTACTAACCATTATAGCTGCCCTTGCAGTGACATGTGGCCTATCATTTGAATCTTTTAAGACAGCAAATTTGTATTGGTAACTTAGTCGGCTTTGCCAAAATTCCCATTTCCGTAAATAAACTTATGAACTCCAACATTAGTTTGTTAAACGATGTTTAGTGACATATAGACTCAACAAATATGATATGTTTCTCAAAGTAATAATTTTATTTTAATTCTTTTAATGGATATACCTAACACGTAAATTGCTCTAACCTGTTAATATTGTGATATTCCCACGTTATTGGGCACCAATCGAAATACGAATATATTAATAGCGTATGTGAAGGGTACCCAAGAACAGAGTACAACCCTGATTTGAAAAAAGTGCCGAGTTCTTGCCGACGTGATTTGATGCCCTACGATGACGAATATGTGAAATACGAAGGGCAAGGTAAGCGGGAGTATCCCAAGAAAACCTGCTGGCGAAAGGAAACTGTTGCCACGTAGTTCTCGTGGAAAAATCAAGATCTGGACTCTGTAAACACTTACTTTGCCACTGTACAAATTTGGTTTACCACTAAAAAGTAGCTTTGCTACAAAGAAAAGTTATATTTAGTGAATAAATTAACACTAACAAATAACTGTGCTGTTGTAAAAATACTTCAATTTAACTTGGTTGGGCTAGTCGTAGCTATTATAAGACAAAGCATTACGGTAATAGAAGGTTCTCGAATAAAAAGAAAATAACGTTTTACTTTACATTTAGAACAAAAAAATTATTTGCAGTAATTCATAGTTAAAGTAAATTATGTTTGTGGTAAAGAAAATTTGTGGTACCTTCGGGAATCCAGCCTGCATCAGCTTGTTGGAGGCGTATGCCGTTGTGCTCCAGCCACTTTCGCCTGTAGCTCAAATGGTCACCCCGTTCGCATCCCACCAAGGCGATCCGGGTTCGATTACCGGTGGGACCGGTTCCAAAATTAATTTACGGGAATAGTGCCAGAAGGCGGATTTTCTAGGTGATCTCCCGTAACCCTCGCCACGATGTTAAGAGCTGACCAAAATATCTCACTCACTCATTTAATTCTCCTGATGCGTTGCGTGTTTAGTTAGCATATTGTTATGACTTATAGAAAATACGTATGTATTATTTTTAATAAATACGCAATTGGGGAAGAATTGTATGATAACGTTATTGCCTCTTAAGAGGACTGCTCAGGTTTGTTAGTGTAAGAAAGTTGTATATTGTCACTTATATAAAATGACGTAATACAATAACAGATTTTATATTTATATTATGCAGGTACAACATGTTATTGTAACATGTCTACAGTACAGCCTTAAACATGTTGCCGAGGATGATGTGATATAGCGGTCACGGGGATAATGTCGGGCCGTAATTACGCATCTTGGTAGCATAGTGACTCTGCTGTCGATATGGAGCACACAGACTGCGTGGATACCGTCACACGCCCCTATATTACGCCATGTGAAACACCTCGTATCCTTGTTGGAATGCGGAGCTGCGCTGTGGCATTGTGTCCAGTGTTTAATATGTATAAGTCCTTGTCCGGGTTGCCCTGGTTTGAAAACTTTGTTTGTTCATGCGGCCTGCTTGCCAAGATCTTCCTGCCTTAACTTTTGTTAACTGCCCGGTTCTTAACAAGACTTCAATAGCACCGTCTACCTGAAGATATTTTCAGATATTTCAAGCTCATGAGTGAAGAGGCGATAAAGATTACAATGACGTACGCTCCATATCTCGCCAGCAAACAGCGCAGTCTTTCCTCCGTACCGCTGGAATTATAGGATATCACGCAGTAACTGTGAACTTTACTCTAGAAAACTATTCAGCAAAGTTCGTTGCAGGCCATCTGGGTTGTACCGTATCAATATGAATACTAAATTTTTAAGCATTACTAGCTGTTTCCCGAGACTTCTTTCCTATAGTTGTCAATTAAGTGAGATAGCATATTTAGTACGAACACTCCAATTTTTTTTCCAAAAAAGTAAAATAAATAAAAAAGTAATGTTTTTATATAAATTTTGATAAAACTCTTCGGCACTTCAAATAAAAATACTTTTACACACTAATATTAATACTGATATTAATATTAAATTTAATTAAACACATTTTGCTTCTAAACTTTAAACACTTTTGAAAATTATAAATAGTACAAAATAATGTTAAAGGTCATTAAGGAACCTCTTAGAAACATTTTGTAACATTATGTCATTTAATAAATTTTAGGTTAATTTGTTGTGACCCTCCTTCCTATTTTTTTTAATTTAAAAATATAAACCGCAATCGGATGAATGTCATAGCAACGCATATGCTACAGACAAACTGAACTACATTAATTTTTATTTTATATAATGAGACTAGCGCAAAACCGGTTTATAGGTTTGCAGGAGTGCTCTCAAACAGTGGTTTTAATGTGCTAATGTTTTTGAAATGCCCACCAAGCCTTCTGCCAAATGTGTTTTCTTTTGTAATACAGTTAACTAACAACCCGTGTAATAGTTCCACACAAAACATGTATTTGTAACCTAATAATGTCCAACAGCCTGGTAGGTTACCCTTTGAAATAGGGCAAAGAAATGGCGAGTGTAAATCTGTCTGGACAGACGCTTAAATATAATCACAAGTTGTATGTCCAACAACACGCGAGGAAGTAGCCAGTGGCGCAGCTGAAGTAATTTGAACAGACACGCGTGGAATGTTGGCTGCTGAAGATAGTTCAGTAGAATAGCTGAAACCACAGAAGCGAAACATACCGTGTTTATTTCGACCGCCTCCTGCCGGCTACGTCGTCCTTGAGCACGTGGGCAGACTGGTAGCACTCGGTGCTCTAACAACGAGCGCTGGCCTGGTTCGCCTAGTGAGAGGACTCGTCACTATGCGGTTTTGTAGAGGCTGGATAGGCCTCGAGCTGTCAAGATTGTCCCAGGTGTCTAACACACTTTGGACTGTTGACTGGTGAGATGTTTTCACTGCCATCAGCTGCTATTGTCAAGAGCGTATCTCTTTATGTCAGTAGCATTCAACTACTGTCAAGTGGGGAAACTTTGACTGCAGTGGCAACTTTGACAGACTAAAACTATTCAATTTGTTACGACTTGGTGAAGAAATGTCAGTCGTTATCTGGATGGATCAAACTAACTAGTTTAAATATCTAACTGGAGTTATTTATTTCTTCACTAAATACCCAAAGTAAATTTGTTGAGTCGGTCAAAGTTAATCTGTCGTCAAAGTATTCTAGTTTTACAGTACCCTCGTCAGCTTTATGCTATAAGACGACTGGCAGGCGTATTTGGTGATCCCTAGCTGTTAGGCTAATTATGGCGGCAGTGGTTACTCCTGATGTACTCTAGGGCAGGTACTGAAGATAGCCCGCCGGCATTCCTGAAAACATGCCCTAAGTACGAAATGATATAACGCGCCAGGCTTCATTTGTCTATTAGATTATGATCGTATGTACTGAAGACGTATCAAGGTACACCAAATTAAATCATTGACAAAAATTAAAGTCTGCGAGATAATTCACAGATTTACGGGGACAGTTATTCGTTCGCTGCAAAATATTTCGTCAGCACTGGTTTGAAGGTATTTTGTATACAGGTGACTATTTTCTTTTGCTCACTGCAGGAAAGAATCTTTACCTACTTGAATGGGTTCTGTATATTTGAGTGATGATTTACAGGATCCTGTACGTACAGTACTTATTTACTTACCAATACTTTTGTTTTTTGTATAATTTTCACAAAAATTGTTACGTTAGCTATATTTCGCTGATTCCATGTAGTCGCAGAGGCATAAGTGTCACGAATATAATACGATTATTCTCACGTAGACAGTACTTTGTTAATAATATGCGTATCTGCGGTCTTCTAGTAAATGTTTAGCTCTACTTCCCAAGCAATGTTTATGTAATGCAAGATAAATTAATTCCAATATGTCATTTACACGTTAATGCTCTTGTTTAGTAATGAATGAGTTAACACGTAGCCCTAAACCGCCAGCAGGGTTAAATATTCCCGTTCATGCCAGCCATGACAGCTCCACACAATAGGTTTTTTTCCCCGGAGTGGCACAAAAGAGCCGCTATCAATCGTAAATCCTGCACCCCTCGCCTGTTTATCGGGAACACATTCGTTTCCCGATCAGCACGCCCACTGACTCCATGCTCGTTAAAACTGCGATGTCTATAGCAGCCTCGCCCGAGTCATAATTAACGTACAATCTACTCGCGCTGTAAGTCCGGCGTTGCTATACAGAGTGTCTGGTAAAAGTATTTAATATTTGAATCTGAGTTAGTGTGATATACAAACATGTCAAAAATATCTTATTAAATTGGGCTAGAGTGCGTGAGAGATTTTGGTCAGCGCTTAACATCGAGGTCTTCAGCGCGGGTGAGGGGTGACATGAAGTGAGTATGGAGCAGCGCTGGAATGAAAGAGCGAGGGGAACGGGAGATCCCAGAGAAAACCCGCCGACCAACGGAATCGTCCGGCACGATTCCCACATGCGAAAATCCGGAGACCGACCATGCCGGGAATCGAATCCGGACCGCCTTGGTCTGACAATTGAATGGAGGACCTGAAATGGGTATACACACATGTAATATTCTTTGAATTTTGTAACAAAACATACATCACTTACGGACGCTGTGCAGTTGTTTAGTAATCTTATAACGGCTGAACTCCGCACACCACTCGGTGGCCCGGACAGGTGCCTACCTTAACAAATGTACAACCTCCATCATTGACGCACAAGCCTTACAGGGATGACAGCACGCCCGAGAACCGGGAGTGTTTTAAAAGGTGCATTGTTCCCTGAGACATGAGAGACAGGGGTGTATTACTATGTACGTACGTCTCACAGCACATTCTGCAACATTGGAGAATGTTGGGTGAACTAGAGCTCATATCTGTTACAGTTGGAGTTTAGGACTCATGTTTATTATAAATTGTTGTCTTGTTTTGGTGCATAATAACGCCTCTCAGAATCACTACATACACAACAATGAATGTCTGTCTGTATGTTTAACCTATGCATTCCTATACCATTATCCATCCGACAGCAATGAAATTCTAGGTGTTTTGTGCGTGTGCGAGCGAAGGTTTGTGCCTAAAAATTTACAGGATATTGCAACGCATGTCGGGAGGGCTTATATTGTACGATTGTTTTTAGCTTCAAGTCCTCATCTCTTCGTTACAACCCATATACTTAGAGCTTATACTATAAGGTTACACACACACACACACACACACACACACACACACACACACACACACACACACACATATATATATATATATATATATATATATATATATATATATATATATATATATATATATATATATATATATAGGCCTAGTGTTTATTAATTTATGTATTTAAGTCGCAATTGGCGTAGAAGCTGGAGCACTTGCCACCCACCAAGAGGTCAGACCTCCCGCCTCCCACCAAGGCGATTCGAGTTCGATTTCCGGCGGGGTCGGTCCCCGGATTTTCGCATGTGGGAATCATGCCGGACGATGCCATTGGTCGGTGGTTTTCTCGGGTATCTCCCATTTCCTCCACCCTTTCATCCCGGTGCTGCTCCATATTCACCTCTAGTTACCCCTCACCAGCGCTGAAGACCTCGATGTTAAGAGTTGACCAAAATATGTTACTCTCACTCACAAATTATTTGTAACTTTCAAAAATATCTTATCTTTTGCTCGGAAAGGTAATTCATTGTTATGAAATATTTTCGGGAGTTTTTTGATTACTTATACTAAGCTACATGTTCCATTAACATTTTAGTAATAAACAAAATCAAATGCACGTTAAGTGACGTTCTGCTTAAAAATAGTGAAAACTAAATTACTTTTTCACGTTCGTTCAGAAATAGGGTTTGATCTATATTTCAAGTGTTAATATTAGGTACGTAATGGTAAGAATTTCACTTGAACCAAGAATTATGTAATGACATCTAGTGGCTTGGTATTCAGAGTCTATACGAGGTCTATGTCTTTGTAAGGAGTTATTTTATTTATAGATTTTTATACAGAGTAACCCATGCAGTTAAGCCACTTTCGGGGAATAAATTAGTCATAATTTAACCACACCCAAATTTGCGTGATGAAGTTTAAATATGTAGGAGTACTCCTATTGGCTGCCGTGATTTGAACGAGTCATGGTAGAATACCGGACTGTTTATAGTCATAGCCTGAATTTTTAATTAAAAATTAAATAACTTTCTGCAATTGCTATAATAAAAGTTCAACGTGGTATTAATACACATGTTGACGTAGTACGTGACTCTGTTCTTCAAAGTGAACTCTTTCAGTTCTGTAAGTCAGTAGAATTTCCTTACTAGTACGAAACTGTTTTATGCAAATTTCGATGTTGACATTCCATTATACAAACTATATTAAACCTAAAGTGATTTTATTTACTTAATAAAAATAGTCACAATACATGTCTACAAAACAAACAATACTTGGTACAAATATAACAACTGTTAAGTGCTAGTGGGACCAGGCGCGTGAGTCGTGCTGCAGCGTAGCGCGAACAGTAATATTCCATGTATAACTCTTAAAAACATTTCCAGTGAGTTCATTAACGTAAAGAAAATATACGTCATGTTTTAATAATGCCGTCCGCTAATCAAAATAATGATTTTCAAGCTTTTGAAAAGTGGTAAAAACGGCTTCTTCAGATTGCTGTACCTGACAGAATATCAACCGTTATCGTAAAACACAACAACATACACCTGCATTGGACTTTAACACATATTTTCTGCAAGTAAATTTACAGGGTCGTCTATTAAAGACCCGTTGAAAAGCAGCTATCCACGATAACAGTGCACACTAGTTTGGTACAGAGTAAAAACACTTCCGCTGCCATTACAAAGTTTTGTTTAATATTTATCCATTGCAAAGAAGTTTTCCGCAAAGGTACTTGTGTTACGGTAAATAAATATTCTCTAACAGCAAAGTAAATATTATGTAAAACGTACAGTTTGTGTCGCATTTCGTCTTTAAAAAAATTTCTTTGAAAATAATATGTGTTTCTTGAACGCATTGACAATAATTTTTTTAAATAAAGCCGGCTTTGAAAAATACCACAACTATCTTCACCACAGAGATCTCGTATAAATTACCTTAAAAATAACACATGTTTGTAATAATTACTGTATTTTCTAAACCGTTTTTTTTGTGGCAAAGTAAGTTTGCAGTGGCTCATATCTAAACAATAATTCGTTGTGGCAACTGAAGTGTGTTTACTGTATACTCCGCGCCTAGAGGCGACGATGTGTTTGACGCACGTGTTAAGGCGGCCGCCTGGTGAAGGCCATGTTTGTGCGTGTGAGGCGAAAATATATGAGGCGCTACGAGCGATGTCGACCGACACATGTATTGTGATATCGCCTCTACGGCCAGAATTGTAAACGCGCACGCAGTGTTCCCGCCGTAAACTTTTTTACTGTGGGACTTTTATGATTTTATTGAACGCGTCACTGTAGCAAAGCCGAATGTACTTATAGACCTCAATTTCGAACAAATCCGTTACACGTATATTGAGAAACAACCGCTTGAAAAGCCGACTTTATCCAAGTTTAAGGGCTTTAAAATAATGCATTCAATGTGTGTGGTGTCTTGAAAGTCACATTTACAAGTACTCTGAAGTGTGTTTTATATTCGTAGATAAGCATTGGGAACGCACGTTTACTGGTATCTGGGAAAAAAACGTAACTCCAAGCACGGAAGCAGTTCGAGTGCCAGCCAGGCGGCAGCCTTAAGATTCGAATTATGGCCTTCCCCGCACGACAGTTTTTGATCAACTATTTCCTTATCATTAATAATATATTTGTAACACATACTTCATCGTTTCATTGTCTCGAGCACTTTTTACCTTGAAGGTACTGACGTGTTGAGATATTCTGTTCATAATCGTCAACATAAGACCTTAAGTCAGAAATCTTACGAGGTAGGGTGTTGTAGGTGGGAGACATGTTTGTATCGTAGGTTGCGCGGAGACGGAGACAAAATGCCCGCGGGGGTTGGTGCTAGTGGGAAGGGTATTCAATAATGCGTGGCTCTAGAGGGGTGAGCAGGAATGAGATTGCCGACAGAGGGGAGTGTTGGTAACAAATGGCATCCCGTGCCCTGAGGCAAACGCTCGCGTCTTGATGCGGGGGTGGCGCCATGGTCGGGGGACACTTTCTAGGGCATCAACGCCTCGCAGGAGAGCGACGCACTCTCGCGGTATAAGTAAAGTGAGGAGATACTGAGGGAAAGAATAATTCCGTAAAGTTATTTCTCCCGTACACATAATGGTCCTCTTAAGACCGCCGCCTACCGCGCACATAAAATATTTTTGCGAAATTGTTACTCGTGTGACTATTGTGTCAGTATACGAAAACAAAATAACCTTCAAACAAGGACGGAAAGGTAGTTCCTTAACATGACGTCAAATACGAAAATCAACTCGGAGCTTCTCTAAATGACTTAAAAACAGCGTTCACAACCTGTTATATTAGAAACATTTCTCACAGGATTCGTGTCAAACTACTTTAGAAACATGCAATGGACTTTGCTTAAAACGTTTCACCAATAAAAATAAGGGCTTTCCTTAGAAAGTGTCAGTCAGACGAGTAATCTACGACACCACTGCATGCTATTTCAGTGACTTGGCGATAGAGGCGATATCGCAACAGGCGAGCAGGTCAACACCGCCCTTAGCGACCTGCCTTCTGTCTGAAGAATTTAGTTCTGACATCTCCTACATGGCAGCGCCATCCTCAAGACCTCCAAAGCCCCGAGCTTCTGTCACACGCCACCAGGGCGACACGAAATTTTGTGCAGCACGAAAAACCTAAGGCGTTGACAGTCTGTATATCTTAGTCGTCTGTGGCCGTGGCTCACTCACACAAACACACGGCCAGTAGGCGGGCGCCTTAAGACAGCCTCACACGATGCCCAACTCCGTAGCTAGTTCTATGTCCATTTTCTGTATCATTGCTGTTTCCATGTGATCAATGTTCCAGCACCCTGCTAAGGTGAATATCTCAAGGCACTGAAGATTCCGTACAAGAAAGCTTGTCCAGAACGTGCCTGATCATTCTGTTAGAATTTTGCTTACTTTCTACTCATAAACCTCTATGACCAATCGCAACCGCTTTGTTTTTGTCACATGACCACACTTTTTTACGACTGACCCTGTTCAAAAGGCATCGACATCACAAAGTGAAATGTGTGAACTAACCGTAACTCGTTCCTAATTTATGCTGAACTACCATACCCACATCCTTTATTTAGTCTCTGTAGCCAAGATCTAGCCCACAATTTCTGTTTGCGTTTCTCATTATTTCTCACTAAGACCAAAACACTTTCATTACAACATAGGTTTAGTGTTTATTGTTGTTTTCTGCTACCACTCTAGATATCGTGTGAATATAAGCGAGGAGCGACGCAACTATTTATGTAATATCTACCACTACGAATAAGTCATATTAACTTCTATACCCGTGGGTATAACAGAAGATTGCAGAAATTAGGCACCTTCTGAGAGGGGCCTTATGGTCTGTTCTAAAATGTTGTCTATACATGGATTTGGGTTTTATTGTTTTTATTGTTATTTTATTTAATTTATTGTTGGTTATTTGCCGTCAACGCCAGTTATTAAAAATGTTTAGTAACTTTTGTTTCCGATGTGTTTTTTTTTTCATTTGGCCGCGATAGAGCGTAAAATAAATATGTATAACGTGGTGGACTGGCAGTTTAACTCTGATTAATTGTTTCAATTATTAGTCATGAAAAAACTGCTGAGCAATTATTTTTAAAAATCTTGCCTGTTGTTCCACATGCTTGGTTAGTGTATGGATTTATTTAATTTTTTACTTCATATCTTTTATATGTATTTTTCTACATCCGACTATGGTGAAATGTTTAAAAGTAACGAGGGAGCAAAAGTCTGAACAAAAAATAATATCCAATATAGCGGCTAATGGTCCACGTTAAGATACATGTTTACAAGGTCGGTGGGAGTATGTCTACGCGATGAAAACTACACCAGTTATTTTATTTAGTTTTTACATAATCTCTCTGCGTGGATGAGAAATACTTTTTTTAATTTTGTTATTTTCCGTTACTGATGCCAAATTAGTAAACAGTACTTAAATCGTATTAACTTGAGGATGTTTATTCATATTTTCATTCTTTTAATTACTGTTGAAGAGATTGATATCTTGAAATCTTGTGTTGAAAAGTCGTAACGGTATATTTGAAATATAAATAGCATGTTAAAATAATTCTACAACTTTATTGTTTGCATTTCTTGATAGTACGATTCTCTGTAATAGAGTTTGCCATGCTATATATATACATATATATTAAACTAATATTTTTAGGTGATAAATTGCCAAGGTATTATTCCCGACATTTTAAACACAACGTGTTCTGCAATCCAACGTTATATATTTTGAAACTTTTTATTTTATCACGTGACCCATAAAACGCACATATTAGAAACTAGTAAAATAGAATATTAAAAGAAAGTGTTCCTTAATAGAATTTGTAAAAGGCTTAAAATATTTGCATCGCGTTTTTCTTTAATCAATATTAGAGGTGCGAGAGTAAGGCACGTTAAATTTATAGCCAGTTTTAAGTAACTAAATATAAGTATATGTTTATTATATACATGATCAAAATGTAGTGACGCGCCGTTTATAATAAATAATAATGTAATTTGTACTTAAGATTACGTCGCTTCGCTAAATTGTTATAAACATTTTTAAATATTTAAATACTATTTTGACTTTTGACAAAAGTAGCTATAACTCTGTATACTGACTGACCACAGCTTATATAGGTTTCAAATATTAGTTCCAAAGAGCTCAAAGATAAATTTATTCTGACAAAACAGATTTATTCTACGGTACTCTCTAACAAGAAAATTTCGTTAATTACAACAATTTCACAGAGGTGGGCTGCACATACGTTTGTTTGTACCTTAACAAAATTTTTGATAGTAAATGCATATTAACTGTATTTTTATAAAATAAATATAGGTTTTAATGTCTGTAGCAATAAAATATAAATTTAATTTACCTTTGAGTATTAAATTTATATAACGAATATATGTAACGCGTAATAAGGATTTATATATAATTATTTTACGTATTACACGATTTATTTTTCTAGCTGGGAGAGGACACATAAGATTATGTGATTACTTTACTATCTGTGTTTGTGTGTATATATTCTGAAAAACTTATGAATCCCTGAACCCTAATTACTTACTTGGTACATAAGTTACGTTAAGCATTGTGGTCGTGTATTTACAACTTTCGACTATGTAAGTTATTTAAATTTAAGTGGGCAGTGACTTCAATATTTACAGCAATATTTCATGTATCGGAAATGGTTACTTATCTAATCTTTGAATCTGGGAGAAACTTGTTATGTTCGCTCGGGTCTAACATTCTTGAGATTATTAATCATGTTACAGTAGTAAAAACTACTTAAGCAACGAAAATGCAATGTTGTTACTTTGTAAAGTATTATGTTATATTTCACGTTTTATTTTAAGTGAGAATCTGTGGTGCAAATTATATTGTTATGTTAAATTTATGACATTTAACAGACATGTAAAAATTGTACAGTCACATACAATACTACACAGTAGCCAGTAGCCTACTATGTCTGACAAATAACTGCTAATATGCATTTTCGTATGGCATGTGTAGAACGACAGTCGATATTTTTTTTTGTGACACAGTTGTTCAGTATCTATAACGAAATGGAGTGTGAACAAAACGCTCAGTGCTATTGTGCGTTCTCAAAGTAAACAAATGTTTTTTAAACTTAATTTTACTACATAAAATATATTTTCTCGCAATTAGTAACTGAACAATTCATTGCGACTTGAGTTCTGCACGTTGCTGTAGATCAGTGTTGGAAAGTTTGTAAATATATAGTTAGATTATGAAGTACGTAGGTAATCTGCTGTTACGAGAATATGTTATGGTCGCTTTTCTTCCAGATTAATCTTATCGATTATGCACACGAGTATAAAGTATAAACCATAGGAACGTCAGCAGCTATTTCATACACACATATGTATATGCATACTTTTTTTTCAGTGTGCTGTAACAAATAGAGTGCAAACCAAATTTTGGCGTTACAATTTATCATAAATGTACGACATTTCGCACAAACCATGCAAAAAGTTTAGAAAATGAGTGACGGGAATTCGTATTACATATAGTGATATTGCTGTGGCGCTATTAAGCTTCAAAAAAGAAGTGTATTAACCATTCTCTTTGTTGCGTATTTCATTGAACAGGGTTGTGCACATATTATGGTAACTATAGGGATTTTTTTTTTATTTTGCTACTTGCAACCTTAATAGCAAAGAATATTCAGATTAATAAATTCATTTCACAAACCAAAACAAAGTTGTCTTTCCCGCGATTATTAACGGCTGTGTTAACCTGAATATGACGTCGTGCGTGTCTTAAATAATTTTACAGTTATATTTGTAATCTTTATTGCATTCTAATTACCCGAGAATAATATTTGTAAACGCTGAAAAATTTCTTCATTTACACTCAATATACTGCTCTTCATGAATTATTTAAAATGGCTGTGTCGACTGCATCAGCTCTGTTAATTGATGACTAAGTTGAATATTTTCTGATAAGAAATTACTTTTCCAGCTCCAAACGTTTGGTCTGCAGTGAGACGCATAAAACAAAACACGACTTCTCTATAAAAGGAACATTTAATTTGTATTAAAGTTTTTCATAAATATTTAAAATCAAACTATAAAGAACTTTCTTGTTACACGACTTTAGAGAGAACTTTTCTTGTGATTATTTTGTTTCAGAGTGCTATTTCAAGTTCCTAGTACATTACATATATAATTCAGAACGGAGTGTTGTATATTGATTGTGAATCGAAGTAACTCTGAATAAATCAAGTCGAAAATGTGTTTTTAATTTTACATAAAGTGAATTAAAATAAGAATAATTATGTAAAAAAATTAATTAAAGAATAATTTAAAGTACTACTTGATACTATATAATATAAAAAAATTAAATTAAAATCAGTCTTTAATTTTATTATATAAAATGAAATTCCAAGGTTTATATTTAATGCATTAATACTTCCCAAATATGCACTTGACGGGCAAATTGACAATTAGTTTTTCACTAGCTAACACGAACAATTTTAACTAACTCCCGCCTGCCTCAACGTGAATACTGCCCGCGTGACGGTAGTGTATTGCGAAAAGTCAGCAGTAATTTTCGCAGGGGCGTGCACTTGGTTACGGAAGCAGTGTTCTCGGTGACTTATCCCTGGGGGATCAGAGGCGGGCTCCTTTGTCTGCTGTTCGGAAGCTTCTTTGTATCGATTGGCAGAGTGGAAATCTCAGGATTGCTGGCTGAGCCCCGCGGAGAGAGGATGTTATTAGGCCTGTATTGTACGTCGGCCCACCTCCCCACCTCCCCCTCCCGCGTCCTCCTGTAGCGTGTTATTGCGTTCCGATGGTGTTGCGCGCTCGCCCCTTATGTGGGGATCACCCGGCTCTTCGCGGTGTGGGGAGAGGCCATCCTTACTACATATACTCTCTGTCCTGCAAACATGTCTCTCTACTAGGCAAACTTTCACGCTTTAGGAAACTGTTCTCTTATTTTAAACGGTTGTTTATATACAGTTGTTATAATTATCTTAAACCTTGTTCTGTTAATCGTCATCACACACATGGCGTCGATAAAACTCTTAGTATATTACATAGTTAAACGCGCTTGCTAACGGCATTAAGCTGTAAAAATATAACGATCGTTACCATCTTTTCCATGCAGAGTGAACGATAGTATCTCACACATTTTAAGTTTTGAGAGGATTAAGTGATAACTATTTAACTGTAAGAAGAATGGCTAGAAAACATACATAATTTAATAGTAATTGTGTAGGCCTACTTTTACAAAATAATTCATGAATGACAGTTTTAAAAAATAGTAAAGAAAAATAAGATGTTTAGAAATTCCTTTTTCTTTTAAGTTTCAGTTTTATTGAACCTACACACAAAACAAGAAATTTAGATTTAATAAGTTATATCCGCAATATTACTGAAAATCAATGCCGATTTATTTACCAAACAAAATAATAATAAATAGATAACAGTCATGTATCTATTTTACTATTCCCTTAAAATAATAGCATATAACGTCAAAAAAAATAACGAATTGTGTTAAAAATGTATTATAATAATTTCTTGATGGAATAACTTATTTCAAAGTGAGTTTTGATTTTGATGTATAGGCCACATTAGGTTTTTAAGACAGACAAAGTACTTCAAAGTCAGAAGTTTATGTCTGAAATATGTATTTTTTTAATTTTCATAATATGCCACCAATGTATTTCAAACAGGAGCGCAGACATACACAAGGGGTCAAATTACTCAGAATCCCTTTTATTATTAAAATCAACATAGGTAAATACATTTTGTAATAAATGTGTTTGGTCTGTAAAATCTGGCTGCAGGCCATTAGAAATCAACTGAAACTCGTACGTTAAAAATCATTAATTATTGAGAACTTTTAAATTCACTGGGGAACTTATATCTGTAAAAGGTTTGCTTTCAGATCAGTTATTTCAAAGCACCACTTCGTTAAAATACTTTTACAAAAATTGTAAATTGTCACAAATATTAAAATTTAACTAATGTAGCAAACCCAACTATCTAATTGTCCATTAATTTTATTATAAGAACATAACAATGTAGCTTAAACTACAAGCATTTTTAAGTTAAATAAAATAACACATGTTATGATTTAAAAGGTTAAACAATATCTTATTTAACAAAGTTGTTAAAGCAATAATTTTACCGATATTTATTTCGCAGCATGGGTGGTAATAAACAGTTCAAGAAACAAATAGCAATTTTTTATATATATGTTTATAAATATTTTCATTATATATTCTTACCAAAAGTGATTTTTTGTATTGTTTTCAGCAATATTTGTATTTGTAAATTTGTTAGTCAGAAGTGTTATGCACACACATTGGTGTACTGGCATCTGTAACTCCCTGTAGCAGCTGGAGTTCTCGTCAAAGGAAAGAAAGAGTCTCTGCTGTTTGGAGTGATTGTACTGTGAGCCCTTAGTTTACGACGCTCCAGAATAGAGCGTGTCTAAATAAGACGAGGCTCTTATACGAAGACGTGACGTTGGACTCTGTCTCTCCGTCTCTCTCGCCTCCCCGCGACTTGTGCCACCACGTGCTGCCGGAATGTTTTTATCGCTGTCTTTCCAGTGCTGGGATACCCAAGTTTGTTGGCAAAATGGCCGCACGTCCTCCGTTTCTTCGTGACACGAAACCAAATATCCCTAACTTAACCAGACTATTTCTATTTCAGGAGTTTGTCCTTCTACTTTGACAACAAGGAGTTGACTTTGCCAAAAGTCGATGTTTACATCTAGGATGAAGTTAAGTTTGGCGTATACATGCGCATCTAGTAGTGAATAAGCGTAAGTAGATTGACGTGTCTTAATATATGGAGCCCTGTTTTGATAGGGGGCTGCGGCGTGAGTTATTGTCCGGCAATTTGGCTCAGTGGCGCCGACCCCCCGTAGCTCAGTTGGTTGAGTGACCGACTTGGATACGAGGGGTTCTGGGTTCGATTCCCAGGCCTGGCTGGGTGTTACTTTGTGTTTGTCCAATTGGTCTCAAAAATTGTCACTATACAAATTGTCTCACGAAAAGTTACTGGGGTCACTCAAATTAAGTCACATAAAGTGGAGAATGTTTGGTGCAGTGATGATGCGGAAACTTCCGCCTCGCCACTGCACCAGACATTTTATAAAAAAAAATGTGGTTAGCGCTCCTGGCTGCTGAGGCAAGGGTCCCGGGTTCGATTCCCGGCCGGGGAGGTGCCATTTACAACCACTTCCTCGGGTTCAGGACTGGGTGTTTGTGTTCGTCTTGTCTGTGTGCCAGAAGACAACATACAATTACAACGACAACTACACAAACCAAAGTTACTGAGGAATTGCATGAATTTACAACTTAAAAGGGGGGGGGGGCAGTTGTTTGGTGCAGTGGCGAGGCGTTAGCCTTGCCATTGTACCAAACGTTTATATATAAAAAAAAACGTGGTCAGACCATTCTCCTCCCACCAAGGCGATCCGGATTCGATTCCCAGCGGGGTTGGTCCCCGAATTTTTGCATGTGGGAATCGTGCCGGACGATGCCGCTGGTCAGTGGATTTTCTCTGGGATTTCCTGTTTTCCCCGCTCCTTCATTCTTGCGCTACTCCATTCTCACCTCACGTCACTCCTCATCAGCGCTAAAGACATCGACGTTGAGTGCTGACTGAAATCTCTTACTGCCTCACCCGCTACGTTATGACTGGCTATGTTTGTAAGCATGTAGTGTTGTTGAAGTGACGTCACCTAGAAGAACCTCAGTCAAAATGATAGCTTAAATACACAACTGCAGAAGTAGGTAGATGTTGCAAAGTGAAGCAAGCAAAGACAATTGTTAGTTACGGAAGCAGGAGTCAGTGAACCTGTGTACATAACTGTGAAGATATTTCACGAACTGCCGAATGGTAGGATATGTAGAAACTTGAGTGAACAAATCAATTTCAGATGATTTAAGACAGAAACTTAGACGATTTGAATATTTGTCTTAGGACGGAAGCGAATAGAAATAATCCAGTTAATAGATGATGATGTCTTAAGGATTTCTTTTGCATTATTTAATCTTTCCTCAATACAATTTTATGTCACTTATTTTAACAGCAACTCCACTGTTATCCATAAATTCAGATACTACGCTACTACTGTACATAAAACGTCCATTAAAAATGTTTGAATACAGCTTGATTTATATAACGGTAAAATTAATTCCCTACGATTTACTGTCGTACTAGACACTTGAATATGAGAGATTATTAATGCTTTCTGTGAGAAAAATAATTATTTCTCATTTGCGTTACAGGGATTCAGATGTTAGTACAAATTATAATGTACAGAATATAATTATTGTAGTATGGGCATGTTTTAGAAGGTTGTCCTAGACATCCTTACAGGGCGGAATACACATTATATGTAGTCAATTTCGGCAGGCAAAATCAGCAAGTGTTCTATGTCCATCAAGTAATAAATTGAACATAGGCGGCCTGCGTATCTTTGTTGTCTGTTCGGAGCAAGGTGTACCACGAAGCAACGTAGTAAAAATTTAGATTGTACAGTTTAAACAATTCAAGACCCAACCATACATCCTTGGTTCTTACAACTTTGTATGGCTCCGTGTATTGGCATTATTGTTGTATTTATGAAAATACGTAGTAATATGAAATGTTACATGAATATTTATTTTTGTACTAAAATGTTATCGTTAAAATATAATTATTGTTTCCGCTAACATTTATTAATTGATTTTAATACAAAATTAAACTTGAAAAGGAATATTTCTTAAAGCCCCGCGATTACGTGAAGGAATTGTATTTTGACTCTTTATCTCTTGGTTTATCTACCGCAAAGTTTCAAGAGTTGGCTGTTTTGACCACGGCCGTAGAAGAACAGGTCTGGACACTCGACTGGATATTTGACCCCCTTGTTGTTTGGCTGTAGTTCGTCAAGTTACCGAGAATATTGTATTTTATTGGCGCTGATGTTGGGGCGGTCGGACTAAACTCCGCCCACTTCCTTACCGCTAAGATAAACAATTTATCAAAACGTATTTTTTATCAATTTTTGAAATACTTCCTTCGTTCACAAATTTAAGAAAAGGTTCCAGCAATCTTTATTTACTTTATAAATTTAACAATGGAAAAAAGTGGACGGAGTTTGAGTCCGACCGCCCGGAAAACAGCGCCAAAAAGTACAACATTCTCGGTAACTTGACGAACTACAGTCAAACAACAAGGAGGTCAAGCAAAATACATTGTTAGATAGGCGAGTGTCCAGACCTGTTCTTCTACGACCGTGGTTTTGACCATCAGATTTACTTAAAACAAGGAAATAATTAGATGCATTGACGAATCATAGTACTAATTTTAAATACAAATATTTTCATGTCATTACAATGTCGATATGATATGTATTAAAAAGAGAATTTGTATGTAATATTTTTAATAAATGTATAGTTAAACTTTATAATCATTCGCATTTTTTAATACGTGTTTATATTTCAAAAGAAATCCATGAATTTTAATATATATTTAAACGATTATTTTTGTCCTTTCAACTACCTTAAAGGGTACGCATACCAAACTTGCAGTTTCGGAGTTTAAAACGAGGAATCAATGTTCTAGTTAATTAATTGTTAGTAAGCCCATTACAAGATACTTTTCAAACAAAACATATCCTACGTGGAATTTCTAAGCATGTATGTATGTGTGTGTGTGTATATATATATATATATATATATATATATATATATATATTTATATGTGTGTGTGTGTGTGTGTGTGTGTGTACTAGTGTAACACGGCAGACGTTGTCCTCCCAGTGTATATATAAAAATGGATGTTCGTAGAACTGCAAAATTCCCTCCTCCCCTTTTTTTGCCCTACAGTCTGTACAGTAGGCTAGGAATAGAAATTGATGCTTTGCAGCGCTTTGTCGGGCGAGTTATAGCAAAATGTATGCTAAAATATTGTTAGACTTCAAACATCTAAGTATACAGATTTTCATGGCGACCGGTTGAACGGCATAGAAGTCGATGCGCTGCAGCACTATCTAGTAGCGAGTTGGCGAGTTAGAGTAAAATGTCTACAATCAGTAGTAACGCCTTGAAAAAATGTATACATGTGCCAAGTTTCATGGTGATCAATCAAACGGTGTCGGAGTTGATTTCTTACGTACACACACGTTAGGTCCAGAAACAAATGCGTAACAAGCATACCACGCGATTCCTGGGCTAAATCGGAGACGGAAATATTAAGGTCTCGCTCTTTAGTTTTACACTGGTTTAGAAAACATTTTTTTTAACGCAAATTAATACGTATATTAAAAATTCATTCTGGCAGTTATAATATTTATATATCATCGTTTGTATCTGAATTTTTATGATGCAACACATCAAACGGATTTTTAGTTTTTGTCCCTGAAATAGCGTATGTTTTGTTGTCAAAATAAGCCAAAATGAAGCAAATTCATTTTTTTGCTGGGAAACGGTCATTATTTTAAAAACGTTCTGGCAAAATTGTGTATCGTATGACTGTACACAGTGTCAATTTATTTTAAAAGTATTTGATTAAAAAACATTCGAGTTATTTGCAATTGTATGAAATAAATGAAAGATCGTGGCCTTAATGGCGATATCTTATACGAATACATTTTAAGTGGATAATGTGGCATTACAGCATGCATTGTAGTTAGTCCTCTCTTGCGCTCCACATATATCTTGCATATCTTACTACTACTGTTCTAACCATCATGTTATGGGTGCAGGTTCAAATACCGAGCAATTCAAACACGATCCTACGTTTACTTTACGTGCAGTACTTGGACTAGGAGCGCAAGAGGGGACTATCTCCATGCAGTGTTGCCACATTGTGTTCGTAAAATGTCGTACAGCATTTTGCCACTTATATTTTCGTCTCCAATTTAGCCCAGGATTCGCATGGTGTGCTTACACGTTTGTTTCTGGAACCCACATACTGTATCATTATATATTCCTCTTTGGGAGATCATGTGAACTTGAGACAATCACAAGTTCACTTCCTTTCCACTACTTTCTTTTGTTTTTTTTTTCTTTCCAAAACCTCATAACTATCTTATCAGTTAAATGTTTCTTTCCATTTGCTTTGTCCACTTTTCCCATTATATTTCTTTTCTTTAGATGTGTCGAGTACTTTAGTTTTCGACTTCTATTATTTAATTATTTTTGGCCCTTAATATCTTCTTCTGAGATTTTCAATCGTTCGACGTCATCTTCTTATGTTACTTTTGTCTAAAATACATTTAATTTACTTTCATGTACGATGTCAAAATGTTCTTAGTGAGTCTATTTTCATTCATCCGACGTAGGTGTCAATATAAATGTACGCTTATTTTCCTAAACAATCTGTGATGTTTGGTTTTTCATAGAATTCCTTTGTAGGTTCTCTGATCCAAGTTCCCTCTCAAAGAACAATGCCGTGGAGTTTTCTAAGAATTTTCCGCTCTTGCCTCTCGATGTCATGAATTTTTGTCATACCATTACTGTATTTTGTGCTGCATGCAAGGCTACAAGCAGAACAGCTGTGTTATAGTGTCGTACTTTTGCATTACGAGATACTGGTCTTTTGATGTGGTGATACCATGCCAGTTTGTAAGGCCTTTTGCAGTCTGAATATTCTTTCGGAATTAAATATAGTGTTCATTCCTGTGGGTTGGATGAGTTTTCCTAATTACTTGAAGAGTGACCTGTGACATTTTTCCATACAATGGGAGTTCTCTTGTTCATTTGGTGTCAATATACTGAGGAGCTTTTTTCATAGGAAGTTTGGAGTACATTATTTCATGCAGTTTGTTTAGTTGCTAGTTTAGGCTCATCTTTATTGTTCGTTATTACAGCCAGGTGATTGCTGCAAATACGAATCATTTCAGAATGACTCGTTTTTCCTTTCTCCTTTCCAATTTTGGTACCTTGGAAATGTTTTCGCCTTTCTCTGATTATTTTTCCGATACCATGTCGAATAAGTGTGGCTGTAAGCCATCTACTTCTCGGATTCCTGTGTGAATTTCGAATGAGTCGGAGATTTCTCCTATGAATTTCACTTTTCTTGTGGTTCGTAATAATGTTTCCTGGATGACGGCCCTGATCATTGTCTCGACTCCTACGCTATTAAACAGGGCTTGTCTGTCAACCGAACCGTATGCTTTATTGGAATCTACAAATGTGACTGAACTGTTCCAGCATCGTCTGATGTGTAGAATGGTTTTGAAGTATTAAATCTGTTCAATACAGAATCTAGATTCCCGTCACATACCCGACAATTTGTGGATCCGCTTGCGGCACGAGACTGTTCAGCAAACGTTTTTAAATAATTTTATTAGTTACTGGAAGGAGTGTGATTTTTTTTTTGTAATTGTTCGGATCGGTTTTGTCTTCTTCCTTATGAAGGGCGTACGTCAAGGCACTCTTCCATTATTTTGAGATTTCTTCAATTTTTAAGGCTCCTGTGAATTTTTGTCTTATGTTTATGTGGAACAATTTACATAATGCTGCAATCATT